>VZTD01001192.1:730240-1004981 GCA_013397725.1 Rhagologus leucostigma | reverse complement strand
TTTTTTTTTTTTTTTTTTTTTTTTTTTTTGTATCCAAGAAAGTGTACAACAAGCTATATGTTCTGATTAAGTTATATGTTCTGATAGCCATTGTGCCTCAAATGTCCTACTGTTGACTCTAGGTAATAATGGTGTCACATTCTCAAGAATCAGAGACACAATATAATTAGGAGAGGTATTATTTTGTGTTTAGCAGAGCACTAAATTAATGATATATGGGCATGATTCCGCTGGTGCACATCCCTGTTACTATGGCAACAATATTATGTCATGTGAGTCTGTCCTTGGTGTTACTTAGAGCAGCAAGGTTTCAGCAAGCTCCTCATTTATTTCAGAGACCTAAATAGCCACTTTCTCTGTGTGTGGAATGAAATCGGTTTTATTAAAGCTGCAAATGTTATATATTCCATTAATTGCTTCTTTTATGTTATTGTGTTAATTTACTTTACTTACATGGAGCATTAGCATTAACATAAAACAGATAATTAGTGAACTGCAAATGACTAATGCACCCATATTGTGCAAATTCCTCTTTTCATATTCAAAGCACTACCATGTGCTTCAACTTCTTCAACCCCAACCATTAACCTCAAGCGTTTGCAGACCAAAAAAGGAGATGGAGTCAGTCCAAGAGGAAACATTCCCAGCTCCAGAAGCACTATCTGCTGATTCACAATGAAAGAATTTCAGAAATGCAGCCTTTCTCCTTCCCCCATCACTTCTCCTCCCAGCTTCTAAATAAAAAAAAAGAAACAGTTTTTAGGAGGATTCCTGCTGGGGGCACATGGTGTCAGGTTCAGTTCTCTGTTTTTCTGTTCAGAAACCAAAGTTCTTTGATCAGGATTGCTGTGATTACTGTCAGTCTGACAGGGAATTGCAATGTGAATAAGGGTGTGTCCTAAAGACTGTATCCAGATTAGATTCTGATAATTTTGATTTATTGTTCTGTTTTTCCACATGTACTTTGATTCGCAGTAGTAACCTCTGAAATGTCCAGATCAATGTCAGTGCACAGCCCCCTCTCCCAGGCTGAGGAATTGCCGGCAGATGGCAGCTGCCCGCTGCCGCTCCACATCATGCATTTTTCATAAAATATGCGAAAGTAAACCAAAGGTACATCTACTGTGTATGTGCTGGGGGGAGGAGGAGAGGAAATGTTTTGCAAGTCAGAATCTACAATTAAAGGAAAATGCCTTTTTTTTTTCTTCATAACCTAGATGTGTTAATCGGATTTGTTCTGTTAGTCCTGTTTGTGTGAAGAAATGCTGAATGCTGGTTAAAACAGAATGAATCCCTTCCCCCACTTCAAGCTTTGGATACTTTAGAGAAATACTGTATCTCTGAAGTACCAGCTGGTCAATCAATTTATCTTGACATTTACAGCTGGGAAGTTCATCTATTAGTAAGAGAGGTATCATATACCAAAAGACGATTAATGATAACCATGGATCAACACAGATACTGTACATGAAGCCATCTTTCTCCTGCTCCTAAAAAGATAGAATAGAGTTATAACATAAGAAAAAATAATAAAAATTTTTGAATCATCCACTGTTTGTTAATTCCTGGAAATACAGGGCAAGGTCCTGAGCCTGTGTAAATCAGTGTATCTCTAAGGAAGGCAGATGGAACAACAGTGATTTAGATCAACAGAAAATGTGACTCACAGGCTTATCTGTGGTTTTTCTTACTGTTACATCTCTCTCCCTGGAGTCCTTTGCTTTCCAAAAAATTCAGTATCACCCGCTGCTAAAATGGATCATGAAAGGCAAAATAAGGTAAAGAAAGAGATTCTTTATGCGCATTAAAGAGTGACATTTATAATTTCTGAGAAGATCTGTTGCCTTTCTTAGTCATTTCCCCATTTTGGGTCACTGCAAAAGGTTAACATCTTCTGTGCAGGGAGCTTTCTGCATGTCACAGAGCTGTCCGTCACAGGAAAAGGAAGATACAGTATCATTGTGAATAAATTCTTGTTTTACCCATGTCCATTCACTTTGCCCCACTCAAGTACAATAATGATGGTCAAAAACCCCATGTGCAAAAATCAACATTATTCTGAGAAGGAGGCCCACTTACCCCTCTCCTGACCCTCCTCATCCTTCAGTAATCCTTCAGCCTGATTTGATGCTTGCTAAGGTCAATGGGGAAACACCGTTGTATTGTGACTGAAAATCGGGATCTAAAAGAATGTTTTTTTCCCAGCTGCTTTTCCTTCTTCTTTCTTTCCTATTACCACATCCTCTGGTATTCCGTGATAATAGCCACTGAGATTATCTCCATTTTGCTAGTGACTAAGTATCCCTTCTTCCTCAGACATTAATTTAAACCAAGGAAAAAGATTGTTTACATGAAGAATGTACAGCTATGTACAGCAGCCATGCCACATAATGTAAGTTTAATTTATACAAACGGTCCTATTGATTTTATTTTGGTTGCTCAAGCTTTTGTAGTCCAGGCTTTCCAGTGCTAATGTAATAAGGGCTGTATGGCAAATAAACCTTTCTGCTTCCTCCTCTCTACTTCAACCTCCTTTCTTCTTATAAATCTCTCGTTAAAACTTTTCTTAGCCTGATGTCCGTTAAATGACCCTGACAGAAACTAATGTCACAGTGGTTCCATCTTTCCATTCCCATTTGCCTGATAGAAAGTGAAATATCTGTTCTGGCTGCATACACAGCATGAAAGGCCCATGCTGTTAGTAAACAAATGGAAGAATAAGGAGGTCTACATTCCCATCCCATATTTATTTGTTTTCCTCTCCAATAAAATAGTTTGATGTGTGAAATGGTAAAAGTGTTAAAGGGCAAATTACCAATCCCATAGGTATTTCTAAGAATAAAAAATAAATAGCAATAACATTCATGTTCCCTTGAGCAAGCTTCCTAAAATTAAATGCCTTAGTATGTCTGCCTTTCTGCTTTCCTCTTTTCGCTGAGGAAAGTTAAACATTGTATTATTTAGTTAAATCATTTTAGTTAGGTCATTACCGCAGGCTGCGTAGGTTAGATGGTTATAAGTTTCCTTTTGTAGGTTTGCTGTTCCTTTTTAGTTAGTACTGACAGTTTCCCCATTACCACAGGGCACGTTCTCATTGGAAGGTTGGTTGTGCAGTGGATTTTATTAATGGTCTTAATCTGCTGTGGTGTCAGTCAGTGCATTTGCCAAGTGGTGTTACAAGGGTTGACTGAATCTTGCAGTGAATATGAGAGTCAGAAATGTGTGAGGGAACCACCCCCCATAAAGACTGGGGCTTTTGACAGAAATATTAGGAAGAGCATGCAAAAAATAGAGAGCAGTAGGAGCCTGTGTAAATTCCCCTTAACTTTTTGAATCTGTGAACTTTGAGACACTCTTTCAGTTTTTGTTAATAAGCCATTTCCCATTTTATTCTCCTTATTTTAAATATAACCTAAGACAGAGAAACCCTAATACAGTAGAGCAGGTACTTTGATGAAAAGTTAACAGGGGAGATACTTTAAAAATTAATGGGATACCTAACTTGGCATTAGTTGACTAATACCTCTTAAAATACTCACCCTTTATACAACTTACCAGAGAAATATTTTATTTCATGTGAAATAAAAATATCTGGACTTTGAATTCCCAAGGGCCAAGGCAGTTCTTTAGTTTGGAGATCTTCCTGTGCTGATTTTTCTATTTAAATAAAACATAAATCCTGACTGTTAAGAGGGAAAGTGCTAGTCTGATTGTATTACATTGCCTCAGATACACTGTATGCAGCTTGATCTTCTCATGTATATCATTCTATTGACTTCAGAGTTTCAAAGGCCAAAAAGAACTGCCTGTTTTAAAAGGTAGGGTATGGGACAGGTTATTCTAGGGCAGGCCATTGTGATTGTCTGAGCCAACATGAAGAATATTTGAGGCTCTAAAAAAAATTCTGAACTGGAAGCTGTCTACCACTGCAGATCTGTGCTTGAGTAGGAAGTTCCTTACATGCGTCCTCATGAAGTTTTGCTACAAAAGATTGATTGCCTCAATTTCCTCAAAGGAATCGTATTTTATCCAAAATATCTTGTCAACATTTTTTGTTAAAAAAAAAAAAAGGGGTATTCCTTATGTAACTCCAAACAAAGCAGTTGGTCACAAATGAATCACAGCATTTTAGACTGAAGCTGTGATCTATTTATGTGTCTTTTAGGTGAGGAGATTTACTGTAGAAGGGGCTAGACATAAATAATAAAAAATTAAATTGGAATTGGAGTAGAAAATAATATCAATCCTCCTGTTGTGGAAACAGAGCACAAGTATTTGAAAGCAAGATCATGATTTCTTGAAGTCCAGAAAATTCCTGGTTCAGAGGACTGGGACTTTTCTCATCTAAATGAAAGCACATTTATTTTATGTTCAGTCAGTTGTTGACATCTACTGAAACATCAAAAAAGAGGATGCAATATAACTGTGAACACAGTTGTTTCAGTAGAGACACCAGTTTCTGTATGAACTGATCACCAAATTCACCTCTGGGTGGCCACCCTGACAATAATAGAAATACTTTGTTAGCAAGCACTAACTAACTGGGTCCTCAACATATTTTTAATCAATCTAGTCACTCACTGTTTTATTGTTCTTTATAATAATTTAAATTCCATTGGTTTTGAGTCCTTATTATTCCTTTGCCAGACAGTCTCCCTTGCTGCTCTGCCAAAGACTCGAGAGGTTTCTGGACTGTTGTACAGCAGGCATGACAGAAGGTTAATAATAAAAATAACCCGCCTTGGCGAAGCATCAAATTAGATGAAAGGAACCGCCTAATTCTATGCATTTGCCAAGTAACCTGGCGCAAAACCAGGATGAATGGTTACAACCTGTTTTAGTGTTTCTTGAAAAAAATATCTCAGCTGAAAATTCAGAGCTGCTTTGAGCCTCGAGAATACATATCTAGGATTTACAATCCATTTCAAAAGGGAAATGAAGGAGATTTAACTGACGATGAATGAACAGAATTAAAACAGCAAATCTGGGACACTGTTGAGTTTATCAAGCCCTTCTTCCTTGTGTCAAATACACCACAAGATGTGACTGCTTGAGTAGATGTTCCTGCACCATCCCTTTCAAAGCCTAGAACAAAGGAAAAGTTTTCTTTACCTCCAGTTGGCACTGGTGTTAGCAGTCACAGGGCAGTGTTAGTAGTAGAGAAATCTGAACCGGAGCCTGAGTCTCCAATACCTCTCACAACTGACAGCATTCACATTTGGACTTTATCATCCTTGTGGGTCTCTTCCAACTCAGAATGTTCTGTGGTTCTGATTATTTATTTATTTATTTAACCCAAAGGGTGGTTGGTCACTGGAACAGGCTGCCCAGAGAAGTGGTCACAGTGGTCACAAGTCACAGCCTGACAGAGCTCAAGAAGCATTTGGACAATGCTGTCAGGCACATGGTGATTCTTGGGGTTGCACCATGCAGGGGCAGGGGCAGGTTGTGCTGTGATGATCCTTGTGGGTCCCTTTCAACTCAGGATATTCTATGATTTTCTGTTGGACCTTGCTTTTCCTTAGAAAATAGAGAATGATCACTCACAATCTGCAAGGTTTCCAGGCTGAAGCTACCCAGCATTTCCTATAGAGATTCTGAGTAGAAAGAGTCAGTGGCCACATCTTAGAGAACCTCAGTATTTGTGTAAATTACTGTAGACTCCAAAGGATACCGGTAGATTGTTATGCTGCCCATCACCTAAATAATCCTTCCTACATGAACCTACACAAGGGTTTGTAAAGGGAGCATTTTCTGGAAGTCAGAGGGTTTTCACTAAACGTTCTCTTGGAGAAGGAAGAGAGGGGTTTAGATATTGTGTGTTTGGAATTGCTCTGTGGCCAACAGGCTGAGGAAAGTGATTCTACCCATCTCTCCTGCTCTGGTGAGCCCCCATCTGCAGTGCTGTTTACAGTTCTGGTGCTCTCAACATAAGAAGGTACTGGAAATATTTGTGCAAATCCAGAGGAGGCCACAAAAATGATCAGAGACAGGAGCACCTCTCCTGTGAAGACAGGCTGAGACAGTTGGGATTGTTCAGCCTGAAGAAGGCTCCAGGAAGACTTTACAGCACCTTCCAGTACCTAGAGATACTACAAGGGCATTTAGTGATAGGACAAGGGGGGAATCTCTTCAAAATAAAGACAGTAGGGTTAGATTAGATATATGGAAGAAATTCTTTACTGTGGGGGTGGTGGGTGCAAGTTGCCCAGAGATGGTGTGGATACCCCATCCCTGGAAGTGTTCAAAGTCAGGTTGGATAGGGATCTGAGTAACCTGGTTTAGTGGAAGGTGTCCTTGCATGTAGAAGGGGAGTTGGAACTAGGTGATCTTTAAGGACCCTTCCAATCCAGACTGTCCTATGATTCTATGTTCTTTCTAGGAAAGTATCACTTTCCTTTCTGCCACATAGAACATATCACATGGTTTGAGAGAAGATCAAATGGACTGAGTTCATCACCATCCCAATATTAAAAATTCATTTATTGCACTTCGCACTTTTCAGTTTTTCTCTAAAAGCTACCTGGTTTTGCTGATTGTTTACCAGCACGGGACAGTGTGAATGTTTTGTGTCATGTGGCTATTTTGAACTAACAAACATGTCTAGAACCCTTTTTCTGAATCTGATATGGTACATTAAACATGAGGCAACGTGCTCTATTTTTATATCAATGACACTATTCAGTAAGTATTAAATTTGTTTTACCACTTAACACATGGTCTGTATTTATGAATTTAACCTCCTTTTAAGGAGAACTTGCTTTTTTGGCTGAGCTCCTCTCCTTCTATTATTATTACTGGCTTTACAGTTTCACCTACATCTTTTGCTGTTAAGAACACTGTATGAAAATACAGTAAGAAATTAAAAATCAACTTGTGAAAAGCTATATTCCCACCTGTTTAATGATGACTTTGGATTAACCTTGTTTGGTTGAGCTACCATACTTATCTATGTTGTTTCCATATGTGGTGGTTTGAACCTGAGTTGATGGACAGTCGTTTAGACCAATAACGCTTCTCGAAATTTACATATTTAAACCGCACGGCGATGCGGGAACTTCCTCTTGGTGTTCGAGCCTCCTGCGGGGAGCAGGGGTATAATGGGCCCTGGGCTCCGTCTCTTGGAGTGGCCCTGGGCCTCCCATTCCCCAGCCCCAGGCCCCAGGTAGCTGTGGTAGAACCCCCTCAGAGCCGCAGGCAGCTAAGAAACAACCATTAAGCTGCTGCATAGCCGATACCACCCGGCACGGCTCCTAAGGACTGGAGAGCCTCCCTTCCCCCTCACGTGGCCCTGCGCAGATCCGGCAGGAGCCGATAGAGCTTCCTGCGACCAGCATAGCTAGAGTCGAGCAGAGGAGCCAGATGCATAAAGAGAAAGAGGCTTTTTCTCCAACACGAAGCCTGAAGAAAATCACGGCGACTTCAAGGTCAGAGGGAAAGACAAAGTAAGTCACAGGAGATGGAGCTGAAGATGGCCATGGGAAAAGAGGGTGGAGTCGCACCCAGAGGAAAGCTTAAAAATACTTTTTGCAGGCCGTGGTAAAAACTGTAATATCACAAACTGTCCTTTTCTCTTTAATCCACTTAAAGACATGGGGGGATGAGAATTTTGTGTGCAGCCTGTGGGAAAAAGAAACGTGACCATGCCAGGTCACCTCGGAGCTACAAGAGACTTTTAGAGATTTTGTGAAGAAGAGAGCAGTTGCTTTTAAGTTGGAATTTGCCTGTCCTTAAAGAAGATACACCCCATGTGTGGCCCATGCTGGCAGTTGTAGGAAGACTGCAGGATTCATGGGAGAGATGTTTTCCACAGCAGCAGAATTTCTGGGCGGGTCTGTTGCCCTTTGAACAGTTTGGAAACCATGTGAAGCAAAAGAAAACCTTTTTTCCTTAAATAGTGGGGAGACTTTTAAGAACTATAATACTGACCAAAATCATAGTTTGTTATCCTTTGTGCAAATTGGGTAAAAAGGGAAGGTGCTGGAGATAAAAGAGGATTTTACTTTAATTTCTTATTATTTCTTATTATTTCTCTTTACTTTGAATTTTGTTAGCAATAAACTTCTTCATACTCTTTAAAGTTTAGAACCTGCTTTGCATTCCTCCTAATTCTTATCTCACAGAAGGTAAGAAATGCGAACAAAACCACTACACCATAGCATAGTTCACCTGGTGCTGCTCACATGTGAAATGCGGGGGTTTTGTAGCGTCTACTGCCAATTTTTTTTTCCTCTGTGACAAATTATGTGAGGGCAGTTAGGAGTGGAGGTGAGGCAGAGTCTGGAGAAGAAAATTGTGTTATGTTCCATGTAGCACATAACACTGTTTAACGTTTTTACCAATGACCTGGACAAGGGGATAAAGCATAACCCCAACAAGGTTTTGAATTGGCATCAAAAGAGGGAGACGAGTTGATAGTACAGAAAAGGGATATCACCCAGCAGGAGAATTAGAAAATTCTTAAAGTCCAACAAAGAACAGTGCAGAGTCCTCAACCTGGAATGGAACAACTCTATGCAGCAGTCAAGGCTGGGAAATGACTGTCCAGATGGCAGCTCTGCCAAAAGGGCCTGGGATTCCTCATAAATAAACACCTGGCCGTGGATTAGTAGTGAGTTCTTGCAGCCATGAAGGCTAACAGTATGAGGGGCTGTACTGGCAAAAGAACAGCCAGCAGGTTGAAGGAAAATGTTTTATTTCCTCTACACAGCTCTTGGAAGGGCACCTCGGGAGCAGAGTGGTCTTGTAGGAGTGAGTTCAGTAGAGTGTCCCCACAATGGACCTGGGCTGGAGTATTTGCTGTGTGCTCAACTGGACGTGGCCTTGAGAAGTCCAGGCTAATTTTTAAGTTACCTTTGCTTTGAGTCCGAGTCTGGATGAGGTGACCTTCAGAGGTCTTTGCCAACATAAATGATTCTATTCTTTATGACTTTAAGTTATTACATGAAATTAAGGAAAAGTCTCATTCAGTCCAGTACATTAGTGTCAAAAAGACCAATCCTCTTCTGAAAAGGCGATAATGCATCTATTATTAACAGAAACTGCAATTTCAGTATTAATGGCTGATAGAACAGGCGTTTTGTGGCATTTGATGACCTGTTTAGTGCCTGAGAAGTAGCTGAGAGCCCTTTGTTTGGCTTGTCACTAGTTGACGGAAAATGACCAACTTGAGGAGCACTGGTGCTATTGGAAACACAAAGAATGTTTAAAGGAAAAAAATACATTAATTGGACTAAATTCTGTTAATAGATAATGTCAAGAGGGTTGAATGTGTGTTACAAAAGCAGATTTGGGGCCACAATCTGTTTTCAAATACATTTTATTCGTTGAATAGCTGAAAGTAGATCCTCATATTGCTATGGCTATTGTGTTCGTAATAGACCGTCACATACCTTCCTGATAATTGAAAAGCTATTGAAAATCTATTGAATATGTCCTGTAACTGCTAAGGACTGATGTAAAGAGCAGGATGGCAGGATTCTATTCTCATCATCACACCTCTTGTACAACATCTAACTGGCACTTCAGCCACCCATTACCTGTCTCATTCTTCCATTCTACATATGAAAGATGTAGCTAATCCATGATATATACCAGGTAGGAAAAAGCTGGCTGAGTGAGCTATGCTATGGCTGTTGACCCATAACTAGTTGGGTGCTGAAGGGGTTTATCCTGAGATTTGTCATGTTTCACACCTCTGTCTGTGACCTGAAGGTGACGACTCTGATTGTGTTGGCAGATGACACCAAACTGAGTCAACTTGCCTGAGAAGAGAGAGGCCATCCAGAGGGACCTGCACAGGCTGGAGGACTGGGCTGACAGGAAGCGTGTGAAATCCAGACAAATAAGAAGCATTATCAAAATGTCATTTCCTCTGTCTATATTTGTGTGTTTGGATAACTGTACAGGTGTATTGGGCTAGGTCAGAATTCCTGTGACATTCCTGTGACATTTGAGCTAAGCCACGTGTCAGGGTAGATTTTATCTACAAGGATATTGTATTCAACTGTGAGGTGCATATTCTGACTGTTAGCTCAGAGCCATCCCAGCAAAGGAAGGAACCAGCACTTAGTCAAAGCACAGGTACTTCAGGATGCTGGAAAAACATGGCAGCATGGGAATCCATCTCTGTCTGGAACAAAACATGTGGGATATCAAAAGGGCTGTGAGAGGACTTCAGAAAGGGCTATACAGACCATCAAAGATGTGAAATGGCTTCCTGATGAGGCATGGCTGTGTAGGCTATGGTTTTTCAGCCTGCAAAAGAGGCAGCTGTGGCGGGCATGATAAAGGATGTGATACAGCATAGACAGGACAAACAGAGATCAGTTATTTACTCTTTCCTTAAAGAGCTGCGTGGCATGTAGTGAAACCAGCATGCATAAGGTTCAAAACAAGGAACACTATTCTTCCAGCAGATGCAATTAAGCTGTGAAATTCCTGATAACAGAATGATGTGAATGCTAAAAGTTTTGGTAGGCTAAAAGGGTAAATGGACGAGTTCTTGGAAGAGAAATTATTCCAGGACCACTGGACACAAAACTGAAGAGTTCCATGATCTATGCTCAGCTCGTGGCTAGAAGAGCCTTCCAGGGAAGTGAACAGTCTGCACTTCCTCTAGGACTGCAGGATTGCCTGGATATCTGCTTTTGACCACCAACAGAGACAACTGGAGTCAGTGTACCTTTTGTATGCCCACTCATGAAGAGCTGTGTACTGGAAGCAAAATCTTGCATTCAAAAGGGAAGACTGTTTACTTAGAAGGTTTATCCGAGTTATGTCAGATAAATAGCATGTGTTTGGAAACAACTCCAAAGGCAGAAATCTCAGTCAGAACTGTGAAGGAGCAGAGCTCATCCTGGAGAAATGGTATGGCCTGTGGTAAAAGTAAACAAAAGGCTGTATTCAGCTGTGACACTCATGCATCATTCTCTCTGAAGTCGCAGGATGCAGGCATGCCTTAAATTCAAGGCAAAAATAGATAAGCAGCAAAAATAGATCCAAAAGTACCTTTGTGAGGGGAATAATCTTATTCACAGGAAAAGCTGCAGTGTTTGTTGCCTATATAATCCTTTGTCACAGAATCCTGAAAGAGAGATGTATACAACCCGTATCTGGTTAGCAACAAAGGGTAATAATGGATAATTTTCTCTTTAGACATGATTTTTTCTGATTATTTGTGTTCAGAATGATTTTTGTAAAAACAATTACTTCTCTGAAGATGACCTGTTGAGGATGGTCACAACCAGGGGTTCAGAGCTGGACTGATAACTTCTATTTCAGTTCCAGGGAATGCCTTAGTTTCCATGCCAGCCAGACAAAGAAGAAGCTCAATAGAAGCTCAAATACTTAAAGGCATTTTAGGCTTTTTAGAGTAATTTGAGGAAAACTTTGATTATGTATTCATTTGGTAGGATTATATTTATATTTAACTAGGTCTGAGATAGGAAAAGATTTAATTGGGACGTGACGATAAATTGAGGTTGAAGCTCTAAATAGCAAATGGTGCAAACACAAATCAGACTGAGTCTTCTGACTTCCAGAGAGGTATGTTAAACTAGTCTGTAGATGCAAGAGCAGTTCCTTACCTCTCATCTCCTGATTACTTACAGAATTCATCTGCCACTGATGTTGAAAATGTATGATATATAGCATAAATTATTGCAATATTCAGAATTTTCTGAAGTGAACTTTATGGGTAAAGGTGCATGGTGGAAAGAATGCAGCTGTGGTAATTTTTACTTGCTTGAGATATTTCTTTCCAAAGTACAGTAGTTCCATGTTAAAGTTTCAAAGCATGTTTCCAGCCATGGCACAGCATTCTTTATAAGAGTTTTTGCAGATGAATTCCTTGTCCTTGTAGCAGTCCACTGTATAATCCCTGTGCTCTCTTCTCTGCCCTAATGTGAAATTTTTCCTGACTTCCATTACCAGGAAGGAATTGTGATATAAAAATTAATTCCTAGGCCCCTGACAGGGAAAGGCCCAAAGGCATTACCCTCCAAAACAACTCGTCAAGGTAATTTATTTCCACATTATTTTAAAGAGTAAGTGGACACCAGCAGGTAACTTAACTTTTGGTGGATTATAGGACTTCCATTTTGTAGCTGGTGGTGCTAATGTTTTATCTGCTGTGTTTGTGGATCAGGTTTTATCAGGCTCAGTTTATACAGGAATTGCATTAGACACTCTGGAGGGTTTAAATTAAGAGGTATGCAAAGAAATTCAAAATTCTGGAAGGCCATGGGGCAAAAATACAGAGGCAGATGAAACAGAAAATGTCAAATATTTGAATTTTTGGTTCATTGTATAACTACTACATTGTTAATAACATCAGTAAAAAAATCTAGTTAAAGAAAACTTAAAAGTTACTGTGTACAGGCCTTTGAAGATCATTATTTTCAACAGCACGTTGTTTCTCAGATGCAGTTTTTGATATTATACACCACTCAAATCCCTAAACCATTATAATCTGTAACTCAATTTCCATTTATACCTAAAAAGCTTCTGACATCTGTTTAAACACCAGTATCTTCACAAGTACATAGAAATTTTGCTCCTGCTGGGTATCAAGTGAAAGAATCTGAAGTTTAAAATGACACTGAGCTTAACAAGCAGCTCCTAGTGATTTTAGAATCATCAAATCATAAAACCATTTAGGCTAGAAAAGGACTTTAACATCATCAAGCCCAACCACTGACCCAGGGCTGCCAAGTCCACCTCTAAACCATGGCCCAAAGCAGCGCATTAAACATCTTTTAAATAACTCGAGGACTGGTGACCCAACCACTTCCCTGGGCAACCTGTGCCGGTGCCTGACAACCCTCTTGGGAAGAAATTTTTTCTAATTTCCAGTCTAGACCTCTCCTGGCACAGCTTGAGGCCATTTCCACTTATCTTGTCACTTTTTACTTGGGAGAAGAGGCCCATCCCCACCTGGAAGAAGGGACAGGCACCTCAGGAAGAGTACAAATGTGTTGTGGGGTTTTGAAGGTAGAAAATTAGAAGGGTGAAAGTCCAGCTAGAACCTAATCTATCTACTGCTGTGAAAGACAATAGAAATGTTTCTATAAACACATTAGCAGCAAAAGGAGGGCTAAGGAGAATCTCCGTAATTTACTGAATGTAGGGGGAAACCACAGTGACAATGGATGAGGAAAAGGCTGAGGTACATAATGCCTTCTTTGCCTCAGTCTTTAATAAAGACCAGTTGTTTTTGGAGTACCCAGTGCCTGAGCTGGAAGACAGGGATGAGGAGGAAAATAAAGCCCATAATCTGAGGGGAACTTGCAGTGAACTGCTGCTCCACTTAGACACACACAAGTCCATGGGCCTGGATGGGGTCCATCCAAGGGTTCTGACGGGGCTGTGGAAGTGCTCACTGGGACACATTCCATCATTTATCAGCAGTTGTGGTTAACCAGGAAGGACCCTGTTGACTGGTGCTTGGCAAATGCCCATCTACAAGAAGGGCTGTAAGGAGGTTGAGGGCACCTACAGGCCTGTCAGCCTGACCTCGATGGCGGGGGAAGGTTGTGGAATCTTGAGTGTCATCAAGTGACGCATACAGGGCAACCCACTGCTAATGGCGTTTAAGCGGATTTGTCCTTCAGTATTTCTTCTCCTTTCAGTGGCCTTAGATTCTTACTGAAGTCTTTCACATTGACATACAATCTTTTGAGTGAATATTGAGATAATTTGATTAAACTTTTGAGCCTTTTTTCCTTGTGGTTTTTATGACAGGCAATTGGGCTTCTTTTCAATGAGTCATTAGCTCTTGTGAACAAACAGCACCAGCAAGGCAGAGAGCTGGGCTCTGAGGGCAGTAAATGAACTGATACAACTAAATTTTACAGATGCAACTTCTTCCTCCCTCTGTGGCATTTATGTCTTATCTTTTACGTGTACAGTTTGTATTTATTTCCTTGGCTTGGGGGCAAGGATGCAGTAGAAATACACACACACACACAAACATATGATAATGTCAAGTAATTTACTGAAATAAATTAAATAGAGCTGCCATTCTGTGCCCTGACTGTGAATTTCCATAACCCCCTCCCTGAGCAGTATGTATGGTTCACAGTGGTTACTGTCCATTTTACCATGAATCCAGAAATTGTTGATCCTGCTGTGTAAGCCCATAACATTTGATCCTAAAGATCAATCCATTGGGCTGTAGCAGTATGTCAACTATATGTCAAGCCATCTTGCTGATTTTTTTCCTTTTTGAACTATTTGAGGAACCCAGAAAGGAAATGTGGGGATTAAATTTGGTCCAGATAGAGGACTAAGTGAGGAGATGCTGCTTTCAGGCTTTATCCAGTTAATAATTCTATTTTGCTAGCAACTTTAGTTGTTAGCTCATTAATTTATCTCAAAAGGTACTTGTCTTAATATGCTTATACTTACAGGCAGATGTCATACCTGCTTTTCAGTATAGAGCTGATAGCTGGTTGTTAGGTGAAGTTCAAGATTATCTTTGTCATAGTCTGCATATTATTTCATTGTGGTCAAAATCAAAGGTGAGGGATTAGTGGAAGCATGGCATTTTAAAGCTCCCTGACAACTGCTCTCCTGCATGAGATATTATTATCATTGTTTTCCATGACTATTGTTATCATGTCACCATATCATGTTCACTTTGTCCTCTTTGTCACCTTGACAAGTGCTAGGCTAAAATTCTGCTTGATCCCAACCTGGAGAGACTGCATTTTTATGTTGTTCAGGAAATAGGAAAAATATTATGTCTTCTACAGTCACATTTGCAAAGATTTGCTATTGTGCTGCAGTCAGTTTGACTTTGCTTGGAGAAAGAGTTGATGGCCAGGCTCCTGTAACCTGCTTCCCAGGCTGATTGGGTTGTATCCAGACAGGACTATTGCTCTGCCTCTTGAAAGCAGGGGCATCTCTGGTCAGCAAAACTTTGCTTTTCTCTGGGTAAGGCTTTTCTGGGGTCCCGAACTGGCAATCTGCGAAGACTGCATGGAAACTCCAGGTTTTAAAATCTGAGCCCTCCACCAGGGCTCCTCTTCTCTCAGCCTCAAGGCTGATATTGCTCCATCTGCATGTTAGGAAGACAAAGCTCAGTTTGTGTTTTCATGTTTTAACTCTAAAAACTGAAGTGCTGCACAAAATCCGTGCCATCACCCTCCTTCAGAGGTAGCTGCACTGAAATGGTCTCCTTGATGTTTTTAAGAGAGTTAAAATTTTCCATGTGAATCCCTATCCTGCTTTTCCTCTTTCTCACATTTTATTTAGATCACATCACAGCAGCTTTTGGCTTGACTGGAAGCTATGGGCTTAAAGTTTTCTGATCCTACAAGTAGCATGCTGAACGGAGCATGTAGAGAAGAAAGTCAGCCTCTGTCTCTGGGCTTTTATTTAGCCATGCCCATATTAACTTTTCTGTTGGCTTAAAGAGAAAACTTGGCACCTGTACTGCCTCTCTAGGTCAGCAGAACAAGATGCTGCCTTCTCAGCTAGCTTGAAATTGTCCTTGGTTGTTTCTTTATATGGAAAATAATTCTCACTGCTGCTAGCAATAAAGAGTTCAAGCTCCCAGTACATTTTGCAAACAAAACCAGAAGCATGAATACTATTTTTCTTTCTCTTTTTATTTTTCCTTTCTTTCTTTTTTTTCTTAACTGTTGGGAAATTGGGGCAGAGAATATGGAATAGGTTTTGTTCAGAGCTATCCAGCAAGTCAAGGATGCAGCTAGGGAAGAATATGATCCCCTGAGACCCACTGCCTCAGCCACATGGGCTGCAGTAATCACCTAAGCAAGACGCTGCACGATGTGAAGAGACCACAGCATGAGCTGCCCCTCACAGCCTGTTTCGCCAGCTTCATTAATTTACATTGTTTTCAATTTTTCCATATCACCCTCCCTTTTGTGTGGTAAGGAATTTGGTGGCAAAGTATTTGAATATGTGGAAGGATCTGTTCCTATTGAGGGGGAGAATGTTCCAGGTTCAGAAGGAGCTGCAAGATGAGCCATGGCAGAGCAGCCTCTCCTTTTGTTGATCATGCTCAACTTCTCCTGCTTACGTAACAATGCAATTGTTGCAGAGCTATCAGTATCGTTGTTTATCACACTCATTTTTCAGGTATGAAGGGTGAAACTAGTTTGGCTCATCAGAATTCATTCATTCCTTCAGAAGTTCAAAGAAGGGTCAGCATAAACCAGATCTTTGGCTTGAAAGCATTTAGGCTTCTTTTTTTTTATGTTTTTTTTTTAATATTTATTAATTTATTTATTTTATTCATTTTTTTTTCCTTATCTCGCATTAGTTCCATGTTTAACTATGTCCCCACATAAAAGATTTTTGGCACAGAAAGTCCTTCATTCAAGTCATTCTCCTTCATGTCACCGATTAATTCAGACCATTAATTAAGAAGCAAACTAGCTAATCATTTGTCCATATGTGGCCTGCATATGTACCAATCTTGTAGGCTTATGAATGCAGTTGGCTAGCAAGGAAACCACTGGCATTTCATTACATTTGTGTGTGTCTCAGCATTTTCTGCCCCTGACCCAAAAAAATGAAAAGGCAAAGCACATCCCATCTTTACAGTAATTCCTACCAATGCAATCAAAAACTGAAAAGCTTCTCATCTGACATTTCCAGTCCAATTTCCAGAGCTCAGATCTTGTTACTAAATGGGCAGCCACCTGGTCAAAACTTTGGCTCATTTTTTGCAAGCTGCTGTTGGCAAAACTCTGTGATGATTGCTAAGTTTATACTGTGAATAAAATCAAAGGTAATTTGGATAAGTAAAGAATCAGTGATACCTGAATGTTAGAAATGAATTCTCCTGTTGTAATCTCTGTCTGTGACTTTCAGGTTTTTTATTACAGGCTATGCCTTACTGAAGTCTCTGAGCTCTTCCTCATCGAGTCCCAGTTTAATCAAGACTTTTATTTTGGCTGATTCTCTCTCAGTATTTTCATAGTTCAAGTCTATAATCACTATTCAATAGTTTTAATTATAGCTACTGCTCAAGAGACCTGAAACATAGCTTTTCATATCTTTATGAACTATTTCTTGTATGGGGTTTTGAAGATCTCGTAATTTAAATGCTATTAGAAAAGTTTTATGTGAAGTGGAAGTGAGATCCGGACCATAGTGAATACCCACAAATGGTTTCAAGATTTTATTAATTGCTTTGTGCTTGGATCCTGCAGCCATCACAGACTTAGCAGGTGCAAGGTGCATATGCACACTACAGAACTTTGGGGGGCTTCAGAACACAACTCTTTAGGGTGATGAGAAATGCCCAGGCCTCCTCTGTAGCTTATCTATAAAAAAACAAGCGTCACAAAACTCACTGCCTTCCAAACCCACAAAAATATCCTTGTGGGTCTGTATACACTGAAAGAGTTGTTTCCTGCAAGGATATCCTCAGGTCAAGGTGGTGAGAAACAGACAGGCCAGGCAAACATCTGCTCTGCTTTGCCTTTTCTGTCATGAGATTTGGGCAGCCTGCTAATGTGATTAGTGATCCCGTGGGAACACTGCCATGCTCCAATATGTATCCTCAGTGTTTACCCTGTTTTGATCCTTTTTTGCACTCTGGCAGATATCACCAACTCACACAGTGGACACATCGCTGTGCTTCAGTTTCTTTCATCCAGATATGTTTCATTGTGTACACAAGCAATGTTTATAAGGTTGCCCTGGAAGGAACAGGCAATCAGCTTATCCTAAGCCTAGCTCTGGACAGTGAAGTCTTCTAAGATAGACAAGGCACATTTTCTTCCTAGAAGTGCCTTTCAAAATCTCCACAATCAGATATTCAGGCTTGGATTTCTTAAGGGTGTAAAACACCCAGAACTAGACACAAGGCAAAAAGTTGCTCATAGACACTTTTAGTGATAATTCTTTTATATTCTCTTATCTTTGTAAATAGAAGATGTGATGGATGCTATTACCTGTCTGCCTTCATGTGTCCTCCTGAATTGGCTTCATCACTTCATTTGAAGGTGATAATTTTTGCTTTGTCTTCTCTCTTTTTATCTCTATTCTGTTTTCCTTTCAGTGCTGCTCCAACTCCAGACTAGTGGATGTCAACATCATATCTAATCCTCTGACACTGAACTCTCAATTTTTATTTTTTTTTTATTATCTTCTTCCAAGGCAATGTACTGTCTATAATTGCTGCTGGAATGAAAGCACTGGAGAATGAAAATATTTGTCTATTAGAGACAACAGAATGACAAACTTCTCTGTAACGCAGTTGGCATGAAGCTTCTGTATTTTCATCTGTGGATGATTGTTTCTGTGATCAACAAGGAGAAGTTGCTAGACAGTTGTAGTCTACAGAGGGAACTAAGAGCTGTTCTGTCTGAAAACATTAATTTAAATCAGGCTGTGGGAAAAGTGATCAGAAAAAAACACACAATCGATTAATAGAAATTTCTCTAATATATGGAGCAGGGAAAGAGAGTCAAGGGAATCTGTAAGAATCCTGCTTGTATCTTCAGTGGGTTGTGAGTCTCATTTTTTTTTTCAAATGCAGAAAAAAAATAAGGCATGAGAGAGGAAAGAGCACAGAAGAGGTAAAAAATATTTATCTGGAGTAAAAATGGGCTATTTGTTGAGATAAGCCCTTTGCTGGTCACTGAAAACAGTTGTCTGATGCAACATATAACAGGCTGTGCATGACAGAGGAAAGATTACTTCATACCTTTCTTCTTTGATGCTAATAAAGAAGCTGTTATACTCCACTTTCAGAGACAGGAAAGCTGACTAGGACTGAGCTGTTGTAGGTCTCCTTGAGGATAGTATGTCCTCAAGGGGGAAAAGGTGGGACTGAAAGCGGTAGAGAGTGGAGCTCTGTCAGAATTAAGAAAGCTGTGGGAGAAAAGTTAGATAATCAATTCCTTGTTGCATTGCTCTGAAGATATCTTTCCTCAGAAACAGTTTTATCCGTGGTAAATAATGCTATATATAAGGAGGATTTTGTCAAAAGGGTCAGAACTGAAAGATTTGGACTAAAATCAGATGTTCTGCTGTGTGTGGGCTGTGTTGAATGTCCAGAGTGAGAATGGGAAAATTTCTGACTCTACCCAAAGAGGCAAGTGATGGCTAAAGACCTGCTCAGCAGAGGGAGTGTGGTCAGAGAGATAAGAAAATGTCAGAGGTACAGTTTTCTCAGAGACTATAAGAATCGGTGATAAACATAAGAAGGCACTACACACACAGATCCTTGAAATACCTTTAAGTGTCTAGACCTTAGTCCTCAGGATTATCCAGGCTTTTGATTCTGATAAGATGATTTATGAAGGTGCCAAAAGGTACTGCTTACAAAGATGCTCTTTATTATGTTTGCATTGAAAGCCTTCAGTTCACAATATGGGACATGCTAGAGAGATAATTTGCAATTGTCTAATCTATTTGTGAAAACTCTGAGCATATAAATTTGATGTGCAATTAAGTCTCTCTGGGAGTTCCTTTGTTATTTCTCTACTACTTACTCCATTTCTTTTTTTGGACTGACAGGTACAAAATGATACACCTCCGAATATTGTTGCCTTTAGCAATGTCCTATTATAGCTATGCCTCCATTGAGAAGGAGAACAGTCTGGTGTCCAGAAAAGAGATGCTGACTTACCCATGGTGTCTCCTATTGTAGTATCTTCTCTGATTCTCTTACTGCACCATGGCCATCATACCATCTTTCATATGAACACAGAATATGGAGCAAAGACATTTGGATTATACCCACCTCCTCTGCATCTCAGAGTTGCAAGTGGGATATGATGTGGAATAGCTTGGGGCTTTAGAGGACCCAGGAGAGTGATTCCACTCCTCAGAGTGTCCGTTAGTTTATCTCTAGTCATGCTGCCCGTATTAGGTGTGAGCCCCTTTAATACCCAGTAGAGCCCTTTCCACCTTCACTGTGCTATCTTTTATCTCACTGCCAAATCAGGAGTTTTTATTCAAAGTCCTGCAGTAGTGACTCTTTACTTGAGATCTTGTGTCAGAACCAGATCTTCAGCCTGGTAATGTTTTATGGAAACAAATCTTAACCAGAAACTTTACCAGACTTTTTTTTCCCTTTTTCCTTTTGTTTAGTTTCAATTAGCACCAAACTCCATTACCTGTTAATAAGATATTAGTTATGCTGAGCAGGTCATATTGAACGTATTTCTATTCCTTTCAGATATGCAGCAAGTCTAATATTAGTTATTGTATTAGTTCATTTTCACTGTGGTGGATGATATTTTTGGCTTAGGGAGAGCTATACAAAATCAATTGAAGCCCAAAACCCATTTTTGGTCTGGCCTGGCATGCATGCAAACACAGTCTGATTTTACTATTCTTTTGTTTCATCAAAGAATAGTAGTGAGGAGCTTTCCCTATCTCCACATCACAGGCTTATAAAATTTTAATAAGCAGGTGAACACCATTGCAGAAGGGACTTCTGGGCTTGAAGTAGAGGAGAGAGGCACTTCTGGGCTTTTGGGGGGTTTTTTGCTTCTTTTTGATTAGGCCTATTTAAATACTGATCTCTTCATTTCCACAGTGTCGTAAAGTTGCTGAACCAGAATGGAGAGAAAAGTGCTTCTGTTACTGAAGCAGAATATAGTAATATATCTGCTTGCCATGTGTCATTAGCAAAGAAATACTGCAGCCAGGTTAGGCAGAACATTTGGAATCTCATAATCATTTAAAATTTTATTTCAAGCCAAGAAAAGTCTATAAGACAGGTACATCAATATGCAAAGTTCATAATCCATTGTCTACTCCTTCATCAAAATGTTTTCTTTCTTTTTTTCTGAATTTTTTTACTGTCTGCTGTTATCTTTGTAAGGTGCTTGAGATGGGCTACTCGTAGAAGAACATACTCTTTCAGGTAATTATTTATGTAAATTCTAAGTCTTCCTAGGCTTCAGCAATACATAAAATGTACTTAATACACACATGATAATAGAGTTTTACTACAGCCTGCAGCATGTGCCCAGTCCTCTACTTCCTTCACTTTCCTCTACCTGTCCAGCTCAGGGTTCTGTGCTACCCTTCCATATGTCCTGATCACAATTCATTCAATCCCTTCTGCTCTAATGTCAACATGCTTGAAGAGATCCCTGTCCTTTCTTATGAAAGCTAAGGCTAATCTGAAAATGTTTTTACTTCCCAATTATATGATTAGTAATGAGAGTTTCATACAATGGATCTCACTTTACTCCCACGCAAAGCTCCATTTCGCTGCAACATAATCCTGTCAACTAAAGTGCCGGTTTTATCTCGGTGTCACCAAGAGAAAGGAAAAGATCAGAAATCTCTGTAAAGCAGGATCCCTTTAGAATTGTTGTTTGTAGCAACTCTTTGTGGAGAGGCTCTTTGAATCTGGATGGTCAGATTAAAAAAAAAAAGAAAAAAAATCACAGCTGATTTCTTTGCTTAAAAATAATGATAATAAGAACAACAAATTTTTTTGGTAAATTGTTTTCCAGTGAGCTGGGTTTCTGGGGAAAAGCCTGCAGAACAGAGACGTGTGAGCCACACAGAGGGTGGGAGGGAGAGTGGCAGTGCTGCTGCTCTCCCACGTCCCTGCAGAGCCCACCGGGCTGGGGAATCAGCAGGGGGGAGCAAGCAGTGCCAAAATGTTCCTCACAGCACTGTCTGACAGGGGAGCTCAGATGAAAGCTGTGCTATTTTAGTAAAAGTCTTTGGATAAAAATAAGACCATAATACACAGCAGTGATCTAATAGTTTAGAACAGGTTTATTCACAAGTCCTCATTTAGTGTCCACTTAGGTAAAGCTCCTGTTGATTTATCAGCTAGTCAATCAAAAAGCAAAATATTTTGTCAAATGTTTAAAAATAAATAGCCATCTGACTTCAACAAAGGAACTTTTGCCCCATCCAGCTGTTGTTTTTATAGAGTTTTCTATCGCCATTTATGGTGTTTCTTTTCTCTCCTGCTCATATGCTCTGTTTCTCTTATGCAACGAATTGTGAGAGTAAGACAAACTAGGGAAGGAGATAAAGACACCATGTGATTTTTCTTTATTTTTTCTGTAAAGCATGTAGCTCATTTTATACAATTGTATAAATGGCAGTAAAACACTTGGCCTCAGTGGGAGCTTTATTTGGGTAATTTCTACATAAGAATTGCAGTCTGGGGCTCCCACTGTTTTGAGCAGTTCCAAAATACTGAGATCACATCTGTACAATATCTAATATTTATTTAGCTTCTCTACAAAGCTGAGATATTTGGGAAAAAGGAGGAAGAAAAAAACCACTAAATGAATGCATTTTAGGAGTGTGTAGAGTTGGATGGTCTCTCCTCTGAGCTTTGTTTGTGTTTTCCATTTAAAATAATGTGTGAAAGTACCTGGCAGTTCTTATGTTTCCATTTTTAGTCTCTAAGCAAAAATACCTTAAAGAGACTTTTTGTTCTGAGAGAGAATAGCAAATGCTTTACAACACCTTGTCTTAGGTACACAATAATGTTTGTACGTAAAAATCTTGCCCCCATCCCAGAGGAGGATATAGTGAGGGGCAAGGTGACACAAACTACAACAGCTCTATGCCGTGATGGTACAGGGTGCAGCATTTTGCCACAGCTTCCCCAGACTGCTCGTGCAGAAGGCTGTGCTCCGTTGGCATTGAGGGCCACAGCAGACTGGCACATCCCCTAGCACAGGGGGCTGCCCCTGGCTGGGCACAGGACTCCACAGGAATTTCTCATTGCATTTTCACAGGAACAGACAAGCTGGCTAAGGATTTCACCAATGAGCCAAAATGTGACATAAAGCCTTTTTATCTGTATGAGTCAGAGAAGAACAAAATCTAAGAGGCTGCTGACTCTCACAGCCTGAGAATTGATTTTTTGGTAGATTCTACTGCTTTATGTAAATAATAAGCTTTCCAAGGATAACACTGAATTCTTCTTTTAAATATTTAAACTCTGAAAGAGATTAGGTTAATCAGCAGAAATGATATTGGACTGAATATACATCACCCCAAACATTTTGAACCATAGTCACCTATTACCTTCATCTAAACCAGCTACTTTTACAGAAATATGAATAATTATGCTGTTGGAAAATACCTGACTCTGCACAAAAGAAAAAAAACAGAACTGAGGAAATGGCTAAAGGGGCTAATAAAGAGCAATGAGGAGAAACAATTAAATATTTGGAGAGATGAACACTATGAAATGGGGATGCCATGTGGCATTAATTTGAAATGATGACTTTCTAATGGCTGTTCTCCTGCAGTTGAAGTGTTTTTCTAAGATACATATTTGCTATTTTAGTGTATGATCATGTCTTAGAGAGTCCCCTTGTAGATCTCTGTTGAGTCTGTTATGATTTACTTGCCTTGAAATTCAATAGCTCTTTTTTGCTACTGCAATGGCCTTTGTGACCTGTGTAGAAATTAAATGTGAAAGAAACACAAACCCAGAGGAAAGGAAGGTGTTAAAGACTAAGTGGTCCTGTAAAACTTTTTCTGCTCTTACTCCAGCTCTCACATCAAGAGGCACTCAGGACCCAACTGCAGGAATTTTTACAATTGCCAGCCGGAAAAGCACTTGTTCTCCCCTGAAAAAAGTGATACTGAAGTGCCATTATGAGGATCTTGCTTTTACATAAAGACATCATAAGAGGATAAACAAAGTTAAGTCAGTATGAAGGGCCTTCATCTTGCAACAAGAAAGACTTGGACTCTTTGATAGTGGATATTTATATATCTAAGATACAAGCATCTGAAGTATCAGCACCTAAGCAACAAAGGTAGATTTTGTGACAAAGAATAAAAAGTATTGTGCAGGAGGAGAGGCTGAACAGGGACACAGCCATTTTCTTACCCTCTGGAAGCACACAGACTGGTGAAAACAACGCAGGGAGCAACAGTTTTCTCGGATGTCCAGTAAATCTGCTCCATATATAAACAGCTAGAAGTGATACTGAAACAAGCCGTATGTTTTACAGTTTGAAAATTGAAGCCATCAAAGGCCTATAACAAGCTAACAGCTTGGAATTAAAACCATGCCTCTGAATAGGCCAGCAAAGACTACTGGATTTCTGGAACCTTCAGGGTACTGGTGAGAGATGTATAAGCTTGAATATAATCCTTTACGCTTTCTTAAAAGTAGAGTGTAATATGCAAAGTAGCCCATATACGGAGTAGGCATTCTACTTTAATTTTAGAGTCAATGAATTACTGGAGTACTATATAATAAAAAACAGGTTATAAAACATGCAGGAGAAGAACAAGTTGTACTGCCAGCTCCAGCTCAGATACATATGCACAATGCTGAGAAAATGAGCCATCTTTCCCAGCCTCAGTGACAGTAAATAAAGAGCAATGGCTAACAAAAACAATGTGATAAAGGCTGGGTTGTGTGAATTGCTCTTTTGCAGGAAGCCCATAGTACAACGTATTCATTAGTCATATTATTGCTAACTGAGGGTTATGTATAGCTCCCTGTCCACCCAGCTCAAAGCACAGTATGTACTGGATATTTCCTCTGATGCACTGGTAGTGATCAAATCTAAGCTGGCTCTAATGTAAGCCAGAAAAGAAAATAAAACCAGCAGTTCTTAGAAGGGGAGGAAAAAGAAAGCAAAGGAACAGTAAGGACACATTAATTTAAAGTGATGTGAAAGACTGAGGGTATGTACCGCATCAGAGATGAAAAAAATATGGGAAGTGGCATTCCACGAGTACTAGAAAAATCTATAGCAATTGGCAGTGTTTTACATTCATGTATTATGGTCCTTGGCTCAGCTACTGCCAGTGGTGGTGTTTATTAGAATGCTGACTGTACTACAAAGGACTGAAAAGAGCTGCCGATCTCCAGCTGGTGATGTGCTTTATGGCAAGAGTAAAGGTAGAAGGACTGATTCAGACAACAGACCAACAATTTTCTCATTAGGACAAAAGGACTCCTGATGGTTTTAATCCAGAAGGAAGACGGTTGATCAGGCTGGAGTGCATTCTGGTCTTTTTAGCATC
Organism: Rhagologus leucostigma; assembly: GCA_013397725.1. Lineage (NCBI taxonomy): Eukaryota > Metazoa > Chordata > Aves > Passeriformes > Rhagologus > Rhagologus leucostigma. The sequence goes on along the minus strand of VZTD01001192.1, from coordinate 980,006 downwards.
TGAAGAAGTCATTACTTAAAGGCCTTGGAGGGTGTGAGGGCATCCAACTACTCAGTGCAGTGCTTGCTCATCAGCTTCAGCAAGAGGAGTCAGAAGGCTCAATTATGAAAGTCTAGTAACAGTAAAACCAAAAATACTTCCTGATTTCCCAATTTGCTCTTTCAGGTTTGAGAGCTGAAGAGGCAGTGATGAGGTAGAGTCAGATGTTCAGTCAAGTGACTTCAAAGTAACGAGTTACCACACATCAAGGCCATGGTAAACGTTCTTGTGAGAGCTCTAAGCCAAAGGCAGATGCCTGATGAATTGAGACAATTTAGTCCAGAGTGGAAAGGAGCTATGTGCAGCCATGGATGCTGCTCTGGAGCCAACATTATCTCCCTCATCAGTACTACTCCTACACCTGAATGTTGTCACACACAGAAGCAGAAACCTTTTACATCATGTCCTTGTACCTCCTTTCACCTCCAGGATTGTGTATACACCATACTTGCATGTGAAAAGAGACTGTCAAAGGGGCCTAAAGTGGTAAAAATATCTGAAGTCTACTGAAATTCAGTGCAAATTGAATGTTTAACAGATTAAGACCCCAATTAAATTATCAAGGACTCAGAAAAACCCCACAGATATTGCTGGTGTAAATTTATGTGATTGCATAGTACCAAGTCCCAGTTTAACTTCACCCATAATCTCATTTTGTTCTGTAAAACACATAGTTTACCTAAGATTTTAAAAGCAATTCATTTCTCCTGACAGATAAGACATTACATTATTTTCTTACATTTGGATTGTCATCAGTCATCAAGTCTGAGATAACCCAAAGTCATTATACCAAGTACTTATAATTTTCCCCCTCAGAAAACAAGCACTGAATCCTCACCCCAGCTGACTTTTCTCTAGGTACAGGAATATAAAACCCAACAGAGAGAAGCTCAACATTTGCACTGACAGCTGCACAGGGCTCAGTTTTATCATAAATGAATATGACTTTCCCAGAGAAATGAATTCGGAGATTCAGTGTGTGCTCGCTAGGTTACTGAAGGAAGGCTCACTGAGAAGTCTTGTGTTGGTCTACACTGAATTTCTGCAGGGCACCCCCTTGAAACAAGAGTTGACACTGGAGACACACCACATTGTTAATTAAGCCCATGATGCTTCTGCAGCACTTACCAACTAGTACATTTTTTGTGCAAAATATGAATACTCCTGAAACTGTATTTTGGCCTTACTGATTTGCCTGGTGACATGGCTCCAAGCAGCATGTGAGGTTTTCTAGTTTGCTCGGGGGACCAGCTAAGTCAGTGCTGAGACGAAGACTTTGATGGAGACTTACACTATCCATCAAACGCTTTATTGGCCAAAGGAGAGCCAAGGATTAGAGAATTAATCCTTGAAGCAAATTTTATTTCCTGACTTTTATTTTGCCCACAAAATAAAGTCCCTATAAACCCAGCCATAGGATTTACTGGATGCATTTTTCCAGCTTGAAAGCAAATCTTTAACTCTCTATCCTTCATTTTATGAGACACTGTGAGTTCATCAGAGTCCTCCAGTACAGGGCTGAGCCTCAGCTTCTTTTGTACCTGACTTACCTTGACCAAAGGATCTTGAGAGCAGGGGCAGCACCTCAGGAATGGTGGGCCTGAGAGTGGCAAAGAGCAGGACTGAAAGTAGAACTAGATCAGAAACAGGAGTTTGCTATTGTTTACTTATCAAGTGTTCTGGTTCAAGCTACAGTGAAGCACTGAGGAATTGGTTTTGGATCTTAACTGTTGCCCATCGCTCTGTCCATTGCATTCCTTTGCATTATGTAGCTTTGTACACTGAATAAAATTTACAAACCAGCAGCCCTCTGAGGACAAGAGATGAAGGCACTTCCTCCTGCATTTGAGGTAGCTTGGGAGGGCAACTGAGCAGCTGAGCAACAGGCAATGCTGAGATAGTTAATGGCACATGCTTATTGCCAGGGCTGCTCAAGAAACTCCCTGATTTAATCACCTGACTTTTAGAGGGGACCATTTTGCTGGAACAGCACAGGAGAGCTGAGGTAGCACTGCACTTGAACTGCCTTTCTGAAGGCCTGGGGTTTGCATGCTAACAGGGCAAGATTTTAATATTCAGCTAACACAATGAAACTAAAGATGTGTAATGGCTCCAACCCTCCAGCTTAGGAGGCAACTATTCTTTAGAGCATGAAAAGCAGTGTCAGGAGAGACAGTAAAGTTAAACAAGGCAAAAAGTAGAAAAAACAAATGTACTATACCAGTATGTAATTACCTACCCAAAGAGTAGGGCAAGGGAAATATAAGGTTGTGCTTGAGTTAATTCACATAGTGATGCATCACAATATTTGGAAGCGTTTCAATGGTACTTCACTCTTTAGACATGCAAAGAGGTGTCAGTAGGAAGTATAATGAGGTAAATCCCAGTCTGTTAGATGAATCAATGGAGCTTTTACTCACCATGACTACTGGTAACAGAAATACTCCTGAAATGAAATATTTAATAGCAAAACAGATATTAAGAAAATAATGTCATCAAACCTTTTCATAAGAAAAAAAAAAAGGGAAGGAAAAGAACCTATATAGATGCAAAGTAATTTTTGTACTGGTTCTTGCCTAGTCTTCTAAAAATAAATTTTGAAAAAATGAGAAACAGTATTTTTGAATGGATGTGTAGAGGGGAATCAGTGAGAAAAAAGGAGAGAAATTCTGTAGGTTTCAAGGAAATTCTGCCTGCTCTCCATGCGTATCCACAGGCAATACAAGTACAGCACAGGAGAACATGCATTTGTAGTTACTGAGGTTTTGGAAGTAGGACTGGCTGCAAAGGCATGTCCCGTACCAGCCAGCACAAACTGTACTGTAAACTGGAAATGACAGGACAGCATTTTCACCCTGTCTATAGCACATTATGGGAACAGCAGCAAAGCCCAGGGTTGCCTTGACCTAAAGAAAAGCCAAATAGTTTGGCAGAACATACTGTAGGTTCTTCCAAATATGGAAGTTTCTTCTGATCTCTGGGCATATTTCAGCAGAACTATTTTTAAACATAATGTTCACGCTTTTCAAGTACTTTTCTTTGATTGAGGAGCAGAAAAAATGGAGAGAGTATAGTAATTTCCATTGTGTTTTTCCATTTCCCAAACAGGATGTTCCTGGTTTCAGGAATATCAAATAACACTAGTGCATGTATACAGCTGAGAGATAACAACCATATTTCTTTGCTCCCTACAGATGCTGATTTTATTTTTTTTAAGAAGGAAAACAAAAAGTTAGGATTCTTTATCTCCCCTCCTCCAGCACAATAACAGAAGTTATAATAATCTAGTCTGGCAAAAGCAGCAGCACTTTTAGACAACTATTACCCCTCACTGTTTTCTAGCTCTCCAAGAACTCACACACAAGTTTCTGTAGCAAGACATTAATTCCAGCACCTGGAGCCCTACAGTGGCATTAGAACAGCAGTTTGTCATTTCTGTGTACATACAAGGATTTTAAATGACACTGAAATTATTAATGTATCTTCTGAGTGCTTCTGTGTAGAAAAAGTAGCCACGGCTATAGAAGATGGAACTGGGCACTTGAACTAAGTGACACTGGTTAATTATCACCATGAGCACAGTTCCAAGGCTGCTGACAGTCCAGGGCCAGTTATGAGTCATGCCAAGCACTTGCAGTGTAGGAGACTTGATTTATTCTGCAACACAAAAACATCCTATGTCTAGAAACACTTAGACTTTCAGAGCCCCTTGGTTACAAAGGTACCTGATGCAGAAAAGATATTTTTCCTCTGTTTTTTTTTACAGTTAGGTCCTGGTAATTGAGAAATAAGACCAGGATTTTCCTAGCTTTGTGATCATTCTCAAGAATTGGCATGGACCAAGGAACAGTCCCAATGGCCAATCTGGATGTGGTATCTCTGGTTTCAGCAGGTAAAAAAATGCAGCTGCATGGACAATGGCACTGTCCTAACACTTGGCTTCAGGGCCAAAGAACATTCTTTAGTCACTTTTATTTACTAGAGCAGATGCAGCTGTGATGGAGCACAGCCATCATAGAAGTCTTGATTCCAGTTATTTTGCTGGCCTATGACGCAAATTGATTCAAATTTGCTTAATTTAATGTCCTTGATTTGCTTATTTAATGTAACATAAGAACATAAAAAGCCTTTTCTGGGTCAGTACAAAATCTTTCTCTAACAATGAGAGAAAGCTTACAGATGCGTTTAAGGACAGGACAAAGGTAGCAGAACTTGCCAAGAATTCTCTCTTCAGTTCCAGTCATTTCAAGTTCAGGGGCCGCTCAAGCCAGAAACAGTTATATTCAGTCACTGCCTAACATGGCTCTTCTGTCAGTGTGAAGCTGGGGAAGCCTTTGGACACCCCCAGTACCTTGCAGCATTGTCTGTGTCTTACCTTCCTTTCCTTTGTGTGAGAACGATTCTCTTTGTTTGCTTTCAGTCTGCCAACTGCTAGTTTGACTTTATGTCATTGTACTGCAACAGTGAACACTGACTGATCATTCTCTGTTTATCCTCTCCACGTAACTCGTGATTTTATAGATCACTTTCCTTTGGGGCACCTTAATTGATTTATTTTCCAGGAAAGAGCATGTATTTGGTAATTCTTCCCTCAGATACTGTTTCACAGTTCTGTCACTTGTGTGCTCCTTCTCTATTTTCCTCTTTTTTTCTCTCTCTTTTTTCTTTTTTTTTTCATACAGATAGAAAAGGTCTTTTAACCTATTCAGGATGGGAGAGATCTCTTACTGAGTGTGCACGGTGCCTCGAGCATGGTTGAGTAGATGCTGCTGTAATACAACATGAGGGAAGAGCTCTAGATCAAAGGCAAGATTTATGTAGCTCTTCAAGTACCTTAGAAGCCAGAAGGTGACAAACAAAATTTACAGGAGCATCTCTGCAGATTAGATGCCTAACTTCTCCTGATAGTCTTACCAGCACAGCAGAACCCTTTTCATGTTGCTAATCTTTTGGATAACAGCCCATAGGTCAGTGATTAAAAGCAATCAGGGATACCATATGCACACAGAAAACAGCACTATTCCTTCGCATGACCAATCAGCATCCAGGCATGGCACATCTGTAGAAATAGAGTGAGTCTGGCAAATAAAAATAATGTGAATTTTGATGATTCACAGGAAATATTCATCCTGTGAATATAAAAGAGGTAATAAAAAATCACAAGGAAAGAAGATTCAGCAACACTGGATTAATAAACTGTAAGAAATGAGCCTGGAAAATTAATGAAGTCATAAGAAATCTAGGAGAAAAGATAGATTGATAGACATATTATATATTTCTTCCACAGAGTTGTTTTTCTTTCTGACACTTAATGTTTAGTTAAAGAGTAGGATTAAAAATCTGTTTAAAATTTTTGAATTTCCCCTAATTTCAATATAGAAAGAAGGGATCATGATGAATTAGACCAGTAAACTTTTCAGCAGTTTCGAACCTGTTTAAATACCACTGCATTTATTATGGGAAGATGAGGAAAGAAAAGATGGCCTTTGCAAGACAAGGATACAGCTGCAGACACTTGAGTTATAAGCTCAAACTTGTATTCTCAAATTATTGAGGGTTCTTCTGGTGTCTTTAACCTTTGGACAACTAAGTCACCACTTTGATATAGAACCTATTTACAAGAAGCCAGCAAACATATCTGCACATTTTTTGGAAAGTGTTGAATTTTGTGGCAACAATTAATCTGACCTCAACAATTCTAGTTTTTAATGCTTATGAGGCTGAGAGGGAAAAAATGCCTGAAAGGAATTCCATCTGTAGACCCGTGATACCTATTTGTCTGTTTAGAGAGTTTAGGAGCCAGGCATGGCCCTTGGATGCTGGTATACAAAAAATTACATTCTTGACCAGGGTTTCCCAGTGCTTAACCAAGTCTCAAAATGCAGTTTTGTCTGGATTTGATGTATTTATTTCTCATTAAAAGATTTTTGAATGTCATGCACTTTCCAGCATGTTGTGTACAGGCACACAGAGAGCAGAGTAAGCTATTTTCAGCACAGCAACTTATTCATCAAAAATTGCTGCGTTATGTTTTTTAGAAAAATTATTTGTGCACAGACTTCACTTTTTTTTCAATCTGGGACTACTCTGGAGTAAATGTATGCTTAGAGTGAATACAGCTAGCAAAACTAGGCATTAGCTGACTGGTTTATACAAACATGCTGTAGCCTGTGGATTCCTTGCAAGATATTTCCTGTCTTAACTGTGTGCATTGTGTTTGTACTGGGAATTTATTTTCATGCTGCTCAGTTGTATGAGTTCACCTGGATCACAGGGTACATACAGGGATACATTTCCTAAACAGAAATGCTACATCTTTACGCCACTGCTACACTGTGCTTTCAGACTGTCTGAACTCTGAGCAAACATGCACCAATGGTTTGGTTCCTTCTTGTCCTATGAAAAGGTTGTCCTAATAAGAATTTTGTTGCCTGAAAGTTTATATAAAATATCAGTTGCAGGTTTTGCTGGGGAAAGGACAAGGCAAAGCAGAGAAAAGAGGAGAATTAAATGTGTAGTAGTCCTTCCATTAGTACTGTAAGGTTCATACACCTCAGATCAGTAGGGGCTCCTTCTCCACACTGCAGCTGCATTTGGCCTTGGCCAGAGGGAAATGGTCCATTGGATTCAATACCAAGGTAACTGCATGAACTCTGTGGTCTGTGTAACTCAAAACATTGGGTTAAATGATGGAAAAGTCATCAGTGGTCTTCAAATCAGTAAATTTCAATGAATGATATTTCTGAATCATGGTGAAATGAATGTTTATGACAAGTTTTCCTAGATGTTGCTATAATACGATAGCTGTGGACTATTGAACCACATGCTTTATTTCAGGCAGAATTGATGTACCTCCAGGAGAGGATTATATAATCCCCTTTCAGATCAGATGGTCCGTGAAAGTGCAGTGAATGCAGAGCACATACTGAAGAAAACTGGAAAGCAATAAGGTTTCTTGGTTAATGTTAGTGTTACTGTCTTTCCCTTATAATAAATGAGCATTAGAAAGGGTTTCACTCACAACAAACACTTCTGATGGCATAATAGACTAAAAAATAGAGTTTTTACAGGCCCTTACTCATATAAATTATAACAGCAACTGGGTACAATGTCAGGCGAATGGCTTATGCATTATATGAGTGTGTGAACCAAACATTTCTGTTGACATTATATAGAAGTCATTACACTTTCAATTGACTTATTTTGCCATTGCAAACACTGTTATCTGCTCACTGTTAGATTTTTTTGCCTCTGTATTTTTCAGAGGAAAATTTTATATTGCCTTAAGAAGTGTTGCCATTAATAGGATTCTAAAATAATTTTTGTATATATCAACATATTTTTGATCCCTTTCAGTTAAAAAAGGGATAGAATAATTGTTGAGAGGCTGCTTCCACAGTCAGCTGATGGATGCAGATTTCTGTGTGATGTAGTAGTCCCTTTTTTGTGGGCCATATAGCATGTACTATACTTTCTGTGGAGATTACAAACACATTGTCTTTCTCTATGTTTTCTTATCCTTCCATACCCTAACAATTAATTTCCATCTATTCATTACATTTGTCCCACTAGTCGTCTCAAAAAATTACAGCCCTTTAGTGTAAACCAGTGCTAGAGTGCACAGAAAACCACATATTTCTGAAGCAATGTTTAACTTTCCCTCATTTCACCAACCTATAAGAAACAAATATATGAACCACCAAATGCTTTTATTATTTTTTTTTTTTTTACTTTGTTGCTTATTGGCCTTGGGAACCTGATGGCCACAGCCCAGGTTGTCACACTGGCGTTCAGGAAGAGGGAGAGCACAGGAACTGACTTGGGTAAGGCTGCACAAGCTGACCTGGAACCAGGTGGAGTGCAATACTGTGTAAAGGTGCTTCAGCAGACATCACAGACCTTACAGCACAAGCCCCAGGCCAGCCAGAGCCACTTGGTTGCCAACAGGTATTTAGGGACTTGTCTATTACTGGCTGCAACACAGAGCACGTGATCTGTTCACCTGCTTCTGTGGGGGGGCTGTTAGACATAGCTCAAAGATGCTCTTTCAATAGTTCCACCTGCTCAGGATTAAAGATGGTCTAATTTTATGATCTACAAAATTTTGATGTTGTAGTTCTTTAGCCAGTTTCTGGGTTTTGAAAAATACCTTTCCATAGGTGTTATATGCTCCAAAAATTGCTTGTGTGATGGTGCTTTTTTGTACAGAGACAGAAACAGTAGCATGCATTCAAGAAACTTGAATTTCAGCATTGCACATAAAGCAAAAGATAGCATTTGAAGGTTTTCGGTGTGACAAGGAAAACATCTTCTTGACCTTTTGTAGTTAAAAGAGAGGTCAAAAAAAAGGAGTATTTGCAACTCTTCCATCTTCTCTATTAATCTTAGCTTTAGACTTTGACTCATAAACAAGCACGATAGGGTCCTGAACCAGGATTAAAATGGAAGGTTGTTTTCAGAACTGGTATAGAAAAGCACTTTTTCATTTTGTGTGTAAGAGTAAATGCCTTTAAAAATGAATAGAGCCATTCGTCTAAAAAAAAAGAAGTATTGACATTTTTATGGAGTTGTTTTTGGAAAGATCCAACGTTTAATATTAAATTCAACATATGGTTGTGGTCAAATTGTGCTCCTACTGTGTAAAATGTATGAATAACAACTTACTGCGTTCTCCTGGCCAATATATGGAGAGAAGGTTGATTAATTTAACTAGTATCCCTTAATCTCCTGCCTTGGCTTCCATCCCGTTCTGCAAGGGTTGATAAATCTTACATCCCCTGAGGAGTATTACAATTCCTAATAGTCTTATGCTATTAGGAAGAAGCAAGGCTCAACTGTACCAAAACAACCAGCACATGAAATTGTATAAATAATTTAGCTTTTCCAGTTTAATTTTTTTTACAGCTTTTCTTTGCAGGCTACGATAAGAGATATTAGTTCAGTCAACTGTGAGTAAATAAAATAAAAAAAAAAGAAAATACTGTTCAGGGGAATTGAAGAGGTAAGGCTGTTCTCTCTGCAGCACCCTGTTAGGCTATCAAACGAAAGGCATTCATATTTTTTCCTCCCTTTAAAAAAAATGTATTTTGCTTGGAGTGGATGTTCTCTTAGGACCATCAGCTACTTTCCACCTGGTATGACACGGCCAGAAGAGGAGAGTTATCCACTGGTTTCAGCATGAAGTGGGTTTCCCTGTCCTGCCACAGATTTTCTGTGTGGCTGTATGCAAATCACTGCATGCTTTCTGGAAGGCTCAGTCAGGCAGGCAATCTACTTAAGTTGTACAAGTTCCTCTGAATCAGGTGAGCCATAGCAGTTTCCTATGCTCATAGTTGTAGTCCATAGCAAATTCAGCTTGGCTTTGCTTTGAAGGAAATTCAAGATAAATAGTTTAGCCTTGCTTTTGCTATAGGCTGAGCTAGCACAAGGACAGCCACCATGTCTCAGGTAATGCATACTGAATTATTCAGCTGCAATATCTTGGTCATGTGACTGAGATTTGTACTCATTTGTAAACTACCTTGAAGGAGAGAGCTGAAAAGATAAATATATTTAAAAGAAGAAATGAAAAGGACTGTAAAAATCTCAAAACCTAGGACCATGCAACTATTCAATAGAGAGGCACTGTTCTCATGCTTGGGAAGAAACAATATTAGTAATTTTTGAACAGAGGTGCATTTTTTTCCAGTGTACGGCAAAACCTGGCAAATTAGCTGATTGTTTTCCTATTAACTAATATAAGTGATGAGTATTTTGCTTCAGGAAGTATAAACATCTTTTGCATAAGATTGAATCACCTGCAACAGGCTAGACCCTACTGTCTCCATTCTAGCAAAATTTCTGCTGGAATTAGCAAGATTTTTAAAAGATTTGAGGCTGGCAGTACATGTTTACGCAAAATAATGCTCTGACTTCAGTAACAGGTTGGACTGAATAAAGATATGAAAACACTGCTTGATTCATATTTTATATGAAAATAATACTTCAAATTCTTATCTATTCTTAAGAAATTTTTCTTCATACTTAGTAAAGTAAGTCCTATCACATCTGAGATAAGTGAATTAGATTATACCTTTGGGCAAAAGGGAACTTATAGGATTCAGGATGGGCATCACTAGTGAGTGACCATGCTGGAGTGTTTGGTGCAGAAGTCATCCTTGTAGAGGTTTTGGACGATTTGGACTGGCTCTCTTACGTAAGATGTGGATGCTGTGTGCTCATGGACTGTTATGTTGTTGGGCATGTGTCTTATCAGGTCCCTCCTGCCCCACAAAGCTTCAGCTAGCAGGTGGGAAAGGGCAAAGAAGGGCTTAGTTGCAGTCCAGCAGCAGTTGTGTCCCACGACATCCTGACAATGCTATAGCAAGGTGTGAGGTGCAATGCTCCAAGAACAAGCTCCATCGTGAGGTTTGGTTTGTTTTGGGACAAATTTTCTTAAACTATGGCACTCTTCAATCCCATGAGGAGCAGCCAGTTGTGGTGAATAGCTTGTGAAATACATGCTTTGAAAGCTCAGCTTTATGCAGTTTTGTAGGGTTTAAGTGTAAAAAACCTCTGTGGGAAGAAAGAAATGGTACAAATCCACTGGCATACGTTTGTTGAAGCTCTTGTGACATCCAGGGATATACTGGGATATTGCAGAGGTTTATACATAAGAAATACTGTAGAAAGATGCGTCCAGCAGTGTAAAGTGGGAAACTTCAGTCCGTCCTGTCACATTTGTTTTCAGAGAGACCCAGAGGACTTGGTTCTAACATTTGTACAGCCTGAGGGTGTGAGGACAACTTCAGGTCAGGAACGACACAATCCAGCTGGCCTGCCATTTGGGTCCACCTTTTACAGCCATTCTGGTAAGCTCCCCAGACAATTCAAAATCCCTCTGGACACACTTCCATATGCATTTATTCCTACTGCCAAAGGCTTGGCCCAAATCCTTACGATTTCCCACAGCTGTGTGACTGGTTATACAGGGTCCCCTGGGTGACTCCAAAATTAACTCTGACCAAAAGCCTCAAAAAGCCTGTCTTACACCAGACCTCTCAAGGAGACACTTCAATGTGTTTTTCAGAAAATAGAATACAACATTTCCAATTTAAAACGTGGGATATAAAACTGAATATCAGAATCCTATAATGGTTTGGGTTGGAAGGGTCCTTAAAGACCATTTAGTTTCAACTTTCCTACCTTTTTATGGACACCTTCCACTAGGCCAAATTGATCAAAGCCCCATCCAACCTGGTCTTGAACACTTCCAGGGATGGGGCATCCACAGCTTCCTTGGGCAATCTGATCCTGTGCTTCATCACTCTCGCAGTGAAGAAATATTGGCCTCTTGTTCCTTTAAGAAATACAGATGTATTTATTTCCCTATTCCTAGTTTCATGTACATTGTATTTCATATGCTTTCTGTAATAACACTGCAAAAGACTTCATAAATGCACTAGTCAGTGGGGAATGCTACGCCTGCTTGTGATTTTACACATCTTTTCTTTAAGCTAGAAAATCTAAATGTAAAATGTAGTATTCAGAGACACTGAGAGGGGTTTTGTGGTGCTCTCTGGAGGATGCTGGATTCATAAAACAATGAATGGATTACCATCATCGATAGAGTTAGTTTTTCCATCTGTGGCAGACAGACAATATACTCTTGCTAACGTGCTTCATATTAATAAATCACCCAAGTATAATTCATTGCAGGTTGCAGCTATAAATCAGAAATAGCCTTCATTTTGTTCAGCTGTCAGACTGAGAGAGCATCAGGGGGTGGGGGCTGTTTGTAAGGAGGCCAGGGGGGCTGCAGCACTTTGACCTCTCCCTGCAGTGCAATGCATGTCACCCCACAGCTGTCCATGGAGACAGGTCATGTGGCTAGGTGCCCTGCCACAAGCAAAAAGCCACCTTGTCACCTGCCATCATTTTTTGTCCTGCTGTGTTCTGCTGGGAAAGAGATGCAAAGAAATGCTGCAGGAACGGTGCAGTGCAAACGTAAGCATGGCTGCCAGCAGCCAAATCTCTCCGGTGCCCGTACCGCTGTTACACTGCTGGAGCTCTGGGGCTGCACGTGTCTGACCCAGGCGCAAACCAACCCAGAGACAGAATACAATAGGATGGAAGAGCATAGAATAGCATATTTTCAGCTGCAAGTGACCTACCATGATCATCTGTCTCAGCTGCCTGACCAGTTCAGGGAGGACCAAAAGATCAGAGTCAGTCCCAGGAAGCCGCAGATATAGGTAACTTCACTCGAATCCTGACATTTTGGTGTTGTTAGGCAAATCACTTTGTACCTGATTGAAATTCCATTAAATCTGATGACGGTTTTGTTCTTCCCTCTCTCCCTGACCCTAGTGGAAGTTCTCGCAGTCACTTAATCTCTCAGTTTCCCTGTCTCTGCCCAAGAAATTGGGATAAGCATGGATAAGTCAATTAGGTGTTCTGAGGATTAATTAGTGAACATTTGTAGGGCATTTTGAGGATAAAAAATGCTGAATATTGGCATTACTACACCTGGCTCTGTGTGTGTCTCTGTCTACACACAGAATGAATACGGCATTTCCATGGGTAAAACTTACATATCAGATAAGCTGCATGCCTATGCAAATAAATCCTCAGGCAAATCAGCGTTCTCCAGTAATCCTCAGGCAACATGCAGAGAACCAGAGGCAAAGGCAGAGGGCAGCAGAAGCAGGGGGAGATGCATTAAAGAGGGAAAAGAGATTCAGAAGTGTGTGACGGGGGAAATCTGGAGAGGGGAAATCTCTTTTTCTACAAAGGCATATGAATAAGCCCTACTGAATCACAGGCCACAGGCTGTGCACATGAGAACACAGCTTTTCAAAACTGTTTTTGCATTATGATTTAGCCGTGCATTATGTTTTATGGTGACATGACCTCATTGTTTTGAGATTTTTGGTGTACGCCATAACAGCCGTTGTATGGCAATAATTGTAACTCACAATAATTTTTGGAGTTCCTCATATATTCATTCAGTCACTGGAATGTGCACAGTTTAAAACTATCACATTGTAACTGAACAAATAGTGGATTAAATGTGCCTGTTCTGTCTTTTTTACTAAGATAGGTGGGATCAAAGCTATCAGCTTCCGTGCCATAGTTTAATTGTATTTTTACCTGGAGTGCCAACATTTCACAAAATGAAATGAAGTAACGACAGGAGAAAACACAGCATCATTCAAACAGGCTTTAATCAGGTCTTGGAAGGATAATAGAGAGCAACTGAAGCAGGTTTGTTAATTCTGTTGGTTTCAGCCCATTAAAAAACCAGTGCACATAGCTGTTATTTCAGAGATGATCAGCACTGGTCTGTGTGGACCTGCAACTGCAAAGCGAGAGGCAGGACAACAACATGTGTAGATGCCCACACAGAGAGAGCTGCCACAGTGCCAGTGACAGACCACTGACACAAGGACAAGGAAGTGGCTGATGTGTAAGAGTGAATCGTGCGTAGCCAGAGCACTAAATGATGGTTCCTTTCTATGCAATTAGCTGTGAGCGGCAAGCAGGCGGTGAACAATGGCAAAGCACATTCCAGCTATTGCCTTTGTATTCCGTAATCTTGAGTGCAGACACATTTCTTAACATTTCCTTGTCACCCACATCATTCTAAATGTGTAGAAGGTGTGGACTGGGTTTAATTGTGAGAGAATTTCCATGTCTGTAATGGGCAAGGGTTAGCCTATGCTGCTTTTGAAATGACTCTGTGAATACGACTTAGAGAAATGTGCTCACTGTAATGACAGCTCTTAGCAACATGTTGAATCCTCAGGGTAAAAGTTTATTCACTGACTAAAGGCAAAGGTTGTTAAGGGAGTAAGGGAAAAAAATAAAAATGCAAAAGCAAATTTAAAAAAAAAAAGTGTGGAATCAGGTAGCTTTTGCTTCTCCTCTTTGGAATCTGAAGTGCTTGCAGGAAGTGCTGTAATAATTATTTCTTCTAACAGCTGGCACTTCAGCCTTCCTTCACACCGGGGGAAGTCAGTACTCAAGGGCTGGAAAGCGAGGTGGAGTCTCAGGGGAGCTTTTATCGCTGAGGATAGCACTTTCATGCCATGTTTGGGAAAGAAAAAAAAAGATTAAAATGCAGACTGCTTTCTGCATGAACCACCTTTTTTTTTCTCAGGAGGTTTTTAAAAAGATGGACCTTGATTGGAGAGCCATCTGGTTGCAGGGCCTTTTAAATGGCCTTTTCTCTCCCTGCTGGCTTATGTGGCTCCTGTTCTCCCTTCTCCTTGTGCCCCCTCCCTTCAGGATGCTCCTTCTCCCCCAAGGGATGTTCTGCTCACCCCACATCTCCTCTCCAGTTCTGCCAGTGCTGCAGTTTGTAGGGGCTTGCATTAAACCAGAACAGAGACTACCCTGGGATAAAGTAACTCTGAAAGTATCACAAAAAGGAAAAGTGATGACAAAGGTGATTTCTTACATAAATCTTGATCAAGGACCTACGGGTACCTGAAGCTGTTCCATGGGTACAGTCTTGTAGGCAGCAAGAAATGTCCCGCAGCCAAGATAAAAATTTTCACCTATACTTTGAGATTTTTTATGCCTTCATTTTCCTGATATTACTCTGTAAAGATTAAAAATTTCTTCTGTCACCTTCATAAAGCTCCCTGTGCATATGTATTTTGGCCCAGACTTTAACTGCAGGGTCATCTATTATTTTTATTTCTCTGTATGTATAATTATTAAATAGCTCTTTTTATCTCCTTTCTTCAATGTATAGCTCCAGGCTCTATTAATCACAATCTAAAGCCTCAGCTGAATACATTGTTATTAAGTTCCTCATGTAGTTTTTATGGTGCTCTTTCTGTAATTTGTCAGTTCTTCACAAACATCATGAATTTATATTCACAGCAGCCCTAGCAATTAAGCATATTATTACCATCATTTTACAGATGGAGAACTGAAGAAAAGATAAATTATAGACAAAGCTGTCAAAATCCTACACTAATTTTTGATGACCAACTTTAGACACCTAGCCTATAATTTCTCAGGGGCAATAGTATTAAATAGGCAATCTGCATTCTAGTCATCTAAACATGTGCTTCAGTCTTCTGAATTTCTGCATATCATGCCCAGAAAGCTGGGAATAAAAATGTTAACAGCTGACTCTAATCTAAAATGAACACCATGGCAGAGGTAGGGAGATGGTCTAAGTGCCTTGCATGCTGTTAAGCGTTGAGTTGAGCTTTGTACTGAGACAGCTAAAGGCAGAAGTTTATGCTGTGAGAGTCTACATCTGAGTTAGGCATCTGAGCTCCCACCAGTGCCACAGGGCCTGGGGAGCTGCTCATTCACCTTCCCCAGGAGGCACCTCTGTCTGGTGAGCTCCTGAGTGCTCTGTCTGTGCACTGACCAGGTCTCAGCTGACTCTGCTGGGAGTGGAGACACTCAGCTGACACGAACATGCTGAGCTGGTAAGCAACCAATTTATTTGCCTGAATCTGCAGCCAAGCCTCTCCTCAGTGTATTTAGTAATGAAACACTATACTTTCTACAATATGCTTCCTTCACCTCTTCTTTGGTACCTTGCATTACCTGCAGCAAATTGAAGCTGGGACACCACAGACACATTTTCATTCATCCCGTAGTTCTTATTCACATAACACCGCCCACACTTGCTGAGTTTTTAGTACTTATTCACACACAGAGGAAATGGATTTCCTACTGTGCACAGGAATGTGCTTCTCCTCACGCTGTTCATGACTGGACAATATGCACAATGCTGTGTGTTCCTGCCCCAGAGCTCCTTTTTGACAAACCCTGTCCTGACAGTGTAACTGCATGACTGCAACTCTGTTTTTTTAAACTGAATCAAAATTTTAAAGTATTAATCCATTGTGATGTTGACCAGTGAGAATGCAACTGAAACCCTAAAATGGATTTTAATTATACTAAAATTCTGTTTCCTGTTTTTAATACACCAGCCAAGTGTTCAGTTACTTGACTAGTCCATTAAATAAACTTTAATTTACATGATAATTGAACAATCTCTAAGTTTCACACAGCATAAATTCAAGTCTCTCTGCTACTAGGAGAGTTACCAAATGGTGGTATGGTCTACAGAATAAAGTACAGGCCTGGGAATAAAGGAAATATGCTATTCCCAACTTTTTCATAGACCTTGCAGGTGGAAATATATTGACTAAATGCAGATGCCTGTGCTGAAGACATCTGCATCTGGCTTCTGGCTCCATGGATAGTCAGCAAAGAGCTAGTCAATAGAATCCAAGGGGCAATTCATCCTCTCCTAAATTAGATGTCTGAAATAGGGCAGGTGATTGGCACCCTAAAAGGGCATATTTGTCTCCAGTGACTATACACGGAGCCCCAGGGGCCAGCTTGGGTTTAAATGTCTACATTGTTGATTTCTAAAGTCAGGTGAGATGGATCCTACCCTCTGTATCCCCAGGCCAGTTATTTCATCTCAGTTTGCCTTTTTTGTCTTTCTGAGCGAGCTAGTGTAATACCAGGAGCAGCAGAGTAGAATTAACACAGAGCTCTGCCTTGACTAATTAGTTTCTCAGTATGGCTGTTTTATAGATCACTGGGGTGTCTTTTCCTGTCGTGATGTTGTGTGATGTAGAAATACTCTAAATGCTATTATAATAAGCCACATGGTAAAGCTCAGTTAAATACCAGCATCTTCAATATACACGGGAACTCCTGTTGCCCTGTAGGTTCTTTTCTTATGAAAAGAGATCTTAAATGATATCAGTGCAATATCAATATTGGAACTTTTATGGTACTAAAGTTTTCACAGGAATCATGGTGAATTTTTCTTAGCAGAAAACCACCATTCTTATCTCACCTTCTTTCTGTCTCCAATTTATTTCTTTGTCTGGTAGACATTGAAGCAGGAAGCTTCAGAAACAGAAGCCTTGTGGCAAGTCAGAATGAATAATAAAGCTGAATTCTGGGGATATTGCCAGGGAATGTCATACAGGATGTTCTGCACCAACAGCTCAGGAACTACAGGTGGAATTACAAGATTATATGCTGCCAAGCTCTAAGGCAAGCTGGGGAAGCAAAACAGAGTCAGCAAGGAAGCAGAGGGAAGCTCCAGGTAGTTACAAGTTACCCCTTTCTTGAAACCTGGAAAGTTGTGACATGTTTGACTGTAACTATACCCACATAGTAAGCCTGGACAACTGTCACTCTCTGTGGAATTTTTCCTTTGAACTCAGCTGAAGACCAGTGGTGCATATATGTTTAATTGTTTGTGTTATTGCATCTATGGAGATTGCAATCTTTCCTTCTGTTTTTATTTCTGGGTAAGACCTATTCTCTTCTGCCTCCTGCACTTCTGTCTGTGCTGTGCTGCATGCAGGGTACTGCCAGGACCTCAGAAGTTCAGCAGCCATGAGCTCATCACCCTATTTGGAAATTCAGAGTAGACTTTTCCTTCTTTCTCCCAGTCTATATGTGAGTCTGCTACACCTCTACTCATAGTTTTCAGCGCTTGCTGCATAGTTCTGTTGCATTCAGTGGGAATATCCTTGGGAAACATCTCCAAATTTGGCTATGAGAAGGATTGTTTTGGAAAGTTGGAAGCATTATCCTCAGCTTGACCTGAGTGTCAGCTCAGAGATAAATAAAATGAAGGCTTACTTTGTTCACTATGAAGTGTCAGGATTATCCAGACATAGCTGTATTTCTGATATCTTTAGAAATGAGCATTTAAATGTTAAGAGAATAGACACTTGTAAGATTTTTTCATGTCTACCTTCATGAATTGTAAGCAATCAAACTTCTTCTTGCAAATTAAAACCAAAAAGACAAATGAAGTCTGCAACTCAAACCCAAGGTAATCAAAAAATCAGCCAAGAGCAATAGAAGTTGGCCTTAATTACCTTTGCATGACCTTTATAAGTTGTTTTATCACCTTGCAGCAAAGATTTACCGTGACACTTGGGCTGTGTGTGTTTGTGGCATAAAGGTGTCAGACTTTCACTTTCGTTTAGAGAGAAACAAAGAAACATTTTATGTTTTCTCTTAGGGTAAGTGGAAGATAAATTCACTGGCCTGTGTTCTTGTATTTTGTCCCAATAAGAAATCTGATTGTGGACCTGTCCATGGAGAAACTGCCAAGACATTTCTTTGGAAAAGCACCTGTCCTTGCTCTCCACTTGAACAAGAAAGTAGCCACCATATTTCATTTACCTTCTCCAGCTTTGTCCCTTTTCTGTCAGCAGGTGGGAGGTACAAGAGATCTTGTAGAAGACCGCTGTGTAGAAGAGAGATGGTTTTATTTTTTCGTCCAGGGGTGTCAGTCTCTTGTAATGGACAATTTGATGGCACTTCATTCATTAAAGGGAATCTGCATGATTGACTTAAACACTAAATTAGATTCTAATTTCCAGATGACATAATTCAGGTGAAGCACAGCTTATTCACAGGGCCTTGCAAAATGAGCCTGGCTATAAACTTTAAATACTGCCACAGTGAGACATATATTGCAATAGCAATGATGATGTGGGTTAATAAAATGGCCCACAGTTATGTGAATCCAACCATACACTCAAATTTCCTGGAAAAAAATGTTCCCACGCTTGCACAAATCCACCTTTTTTTCTTTTTTTAAGTTTGACTGGTATCCACACGAGACACCAGGTAAAAGTAAATGTTTACTCTTAACTCTCTCCTGAGATGAACAAGACTGACAACATGGGGCACTAGAAAAATGTAACTTGTCAATGGGCTCAAACTGAAATGATCTAACAGGCTCAGAATGAGCTTGTTTTTGTCATAAAAAAGGCCTGAAATGAAAAGTAGATGTTTCCAGAATGTCCTGTCAGAAAGCAGAAAGATTTTCTCTGTGTATGAGCCAGAAGCTGGCCCACTCTTACGGCCTCTTTCTTTTTTGTTCAGTGCCGATGCTTCCATGCTGTTTGTATTGGAGGGGGAGAGGTGCAGGAGGAGGGAGAAGAGAAAATCAATATGTTCTTATGTAAATTCAGCCAGACAGCAGCATAATACAACAACTAGCCAAAAATACCAGTGTAGATCCCAGGCTTATGTTCAAAGAGTAATGTGACATTTTTCTGGGTTGAAATTCAGGTATAACTGAAACAGATGCTTTTATCTTTTATTTAAGATTATATAAGCGAAGCTATTCTGTTCCTAATTTTATTTTTGCTACCTGAATCTACTGGTTGTAATGGGAATTAAGAACTCTAATATCTGTTTTTAATTCTTATTACACAGAGATGACAGAGAATTTTCTATTTAAAAAAAAATTATTCCATCACTGTAGATTTCTCCAGAAGAAATTTGTCTGCTGGTTGCAAGAGACACATCCCAGTGTGTTCCAGTTTGTTTACCAAAGGATCAGGGCTTTTGTCAGAGCAGCTGATGATCTATTGTTGTTTGCTAAACTGACCAATTCAGACAAGAAGCTCAGACTTTATTCACTGATATACCAGGGAACTCTAACTTGAGGCATCTATGATATAAACATACCTAATTAAGCAAGCCACCCTCCATTTCCTCTGAAAACAGTAGAGCAGAGTGGGTATTTACAGGAATTTTGAATTGTGATGAGTCAGCCTTAGGTTCCACCAACGATCTCTGTTGGCTGTAAAGGCATCCTGGAGTGAGCAGTTCAGTTGATTAGATGTCTCAGCGGAGGCCTCTGCATTTAGAGAAGATGAATCCAAGCCTAAGTTTTTAAAAATTCTCAGTTGATTTTAGCTTCCATTGCTGGAGGTTTGCTTAAGAGATTAAAACTAGTCTTGAACTTGCGTTTATCCCAACTTAATGCTCTTCACATCGGAGTATTGTGATCAATTTATAGATGTTTGAGGTTTGCAGCACAACACTGAAAAGCACTGATTTCACTGTTTTGTGTGAAGGGCATCTTTTTCTCGTGGCCCAAGTGTCTGTGGGATGGGAACATCCTCTCAGGCAGCTGTTTTAGAACGGTGAGCTCACTTTTCCAAGATTGGCAAGCAGAAAGCTAGCAGAATTTTTAAGTATTGAGGTTCTTTGCTACATTCTTTGCTTTAGGGAAAACTGTTTCCTCTGCTAATTGGATACATGATATAGATATTTTACATTAAAGACTGTGGTAGAAGTTATGTCTAAGAGTATTTGGGAATACTGCAGGCCAATATGAGGAGTATTTATGGATGTTTACCATAAGGTTATTGGAAAGGCTGTAAGGTCAGAGGCAACATGATCACACTACTGAAATAAAAATAAATTAAGGTAGATAATTTTCTTTTTCTATCTAAAGAAAAGGAAAGTATCCAACCATCGACTGCTGCTAGAGACCCAACATCTGAACATTGATTGCATTTCCAGAAGTCAATGGCAAAGCCAATGGTTTCTCTATGACCAGGATTTCAACCAGTATTTTTCTATATTCATACCTGTGGATGCATTTTAATTTGTTGAGCTGATAATGGTAATCAATGAATATTGAAAGAATGCCAAACACATTTGAAATGCATATTACTAGGCATCAAGTAATTGCAATTTCTAGTCAAATACAGTCATTTGGGAATTTACTGCTGCTTGTTCATCCCCAATCAATGAAGATTAGCCACAAAGAGAAAGAGAACCTGCTTGCAATGACTTTGATAAAAAGATAATGACTGAAAACATTTTGAAGTTCCACAGCTGTTTTGCCATTTCAATTACATTCAGATTAGGAATAATATTAATATTAATAATAAAAAAAATTCACAATCATTAGCAAAGTTTAAACAAGTTTTAAAAGCTGGTCTTGAGATGAGGATTTCTTTAAAAATTAGCACATATACAGTCATGTTGGCTTTTGACTTATTTATGAAGTTTTGTGTTTAGGAATCAAGACTGTTTCACTTAAAAAACTTATCTGTTCATCACATATTCCTGAAACCACCAAACCATTCTATGTGTACCATCTTAAACAGGTAAAATTCAAAGGAGCACCTTTTTCCTCCATGGTAGGCACATTAAAATCTACAAGGAAGGTCTCTGCTTGCCTTTACATTACAGCCAGAGTGAATTCAGCCCCAAATGATGTACTGAGACTCACAGCACCCTGGTCTTCTTCAGAGCAGGGATCAGCCTACGCCCTGTGACAGTGCTGCAATTAGACAGTATAATTACTGTGAGATTATTCATGCACGTCTGTCATTTGTGGACCCTGAGAACCAACAACTGGTTGAACATCTGGTGTTGGAGACAGGAATTTGCTTTACAAAGCCACAGTCCTTTTTGACGACTGAGAACTGCTAGGTAGAGGTAGGATAGACCTGACCAGGTGAGGAAAAAATTTTGTTGTCGACAGGCTGGGCAACCTACTGAGGAGAGCCTTAAACTAGGAATGGTGGGGGGAAGGAGATGATAACACATAATCAAGTGGGGAAGTGGTAGACTGGCTGATATGGAAGGAGAGACTACAAAATCAAAAGAAAAGGATAGAAGGCAACCCACTGTAACCATATACACACAAATAAAAAAACTCCAGGATCAGAGCATTATGAGGGGAAATGCTCACTCTTTTCGTGGGAAATCCATGTGCAGTAACAAAGAACAAACAGAGGGAATGAAAAGTCTGCATGCAAGTGCAGGGCTATGAGATAGTGCTGGGATAGAGCAGACCTTCAGCAAAACTACCGAGCTGAAATTATCCACCTAGAAGTGGTAATATACCAGATAATTGTGCTGCCATTCAGACAGACCTGGAATGGATGGAGAAATGGGACAACAGGAACCTCACGAAGTTCAGCAAAAGGAAATGCTAAAGGCCTGACCCAGGAGAGGAAAAACCTTGCACACATGGATAGGGAGTGAAAAACCTTGCACACCTGGGAGCCCACTGTCTGGAAAGCAGCTTTGTAAGGAACACCCTACAGGTCCTGGTGGACAAGAGCTGAATGTGATCCATCAATATTCCCTTGCAGCAGAGCAGCCAACAGCCTACTGGGCTGCATTAGGAATAGGACTGCCAGTGGGATGAAGAGGTTGGTCCTTCTCCTGTGCTCAGCACTAGTATTAATAAATCTGGAGTGCTTGGCCCAGTGCTGGGTTCCCCAGTACAAGAAAGACATGGACATGCAGAAGTGAGTCCAGCACACGGCTACAAAGATGTTTGAGGAACTGGAGAATCCTAAGGAAAAGCTAAGAGAGCTGGAGCTGCCCAGCTTGGAGAACAGAAGGCCAGGGGGACCTTATCCGTGAGTATCAATACCTGCTGGGCCAGAATAAAGAAGATGGAGCCAGAGTTTTCCCAGTGGTGCTCAGTACCAGGGGAAGAGGCAATGGACATCAGCTGAAATGCAAGAAATATCATGTTAAATTAAGAAGAAAATTTTACTGTAAGAGGAGGGGATGTCAAAGACTTCTAGATCCAGTTTTCCAGAAAGGTTTTGGAGTCTCCAGCCTTGGAAATATTTAAAATCCAGCTCATCAACATCTGCATGTTTGTTTTCATAAATTTACGTAGTGGATGTTCAGCAGTTCAGGAAAGTAAGTTTCACAATGGTGAAGCCATAATTCTGTACATTTTTAATTGGTGAATTCCATGCATTTTAGGAGAGCAAGGTACATAAATACCTCTGAAAGGAAAATTCCCAGGTGCTTAAATTTGAATTTGGCTTTTTCCACTACAGTCTTCCAAATCAGACTAAAATTCCATGTAGTTTTGACTAACAGGAGCAAACAGAGCTGATACAGTAGTATGCAAATGAAGCTCAAGGAATCATAAATAAATTTCCTAGTTTTAGGTGTATTCCCTCAGTGGAGCCGTGTTTATGGAAATGCATCTGTCACTGGAAGACAAATTTATTCCTACATGTTTTACTTTAGGTCTATTTTTAGTTATAGATGTATCTTCCCATCACTCAGTCAACAATTATAAAAAATAGACCTGCATTTAAGTATTTAAGAACATGTTCTGCCTGGATAATTTTCTCCTGTAGTAATTTTTTTCTGAATATGGAAATTATGAGGTCTCTTTAAATATTAAGATTGGATTGTTTAAGGAGTTTGAAATAATTCCAGCATTTTTAAAAATTTTATTTTAAGAACATGTGGGGATCCATTGACTTCACTGGAATTACAGATCTAAAATCATGGACACTATTAAATGCCATTGTGTCTGTTTTTCTCTACCTAGCAGAAACAATATAAATACACTTGTACTTCTGGGTTACAAATAACTGCATTTACTAAGCATGTAGAAACGCTCAGTCCTGGCTGCATGCCCTGATGAGTTTCTAGTGAATTCTAAAGCAAAATCCTGTGAATATCATTAGAGAGCTGATAAAACATTTAAAAGAATGCTATTCTAGTTTTGTGTGACATAAACCCCTTCCTAGCTATGTCTTGAGTGAAGAGGAAAGGCAAGCAGAAATAGGATCCCCAAACATATTCCATGCATAGAAACCTCACTGCAGAACTAGGTTGAAATATCAAATTTGGCTACTTTAAAAAGATGTGTCATTCACTGATACTGTGTTTTATAAACAAAGACAATCACAAATTATATTTTAGAGAAATAAAATACACCTAACACAGAGTGTAAAAATAGCAACCTCTAGTCAAAGCTAGAGGTGCAGTGTTTGTGCACAACAAAGCCAGTGGATTTTAATGATGCAGTAAAGACATTTTGTTGTACCATTTAGAAATTAATTCTGTGTATGTAGATAATCTAAAGCTGAAACATGAGGTACCTTTTCTTATTTGAAGTGGCATTGGGGTTATAAGCAGTAATTACTTAATGCTAATTTGTTTGTAATAGGCTTGATTTATTTAAACTTTTATCATTTAATTAATGGAGTGTATATCAATTACATTTTAATTTTCATTCTTAGCTGTAAGATCTCCATTTTCTTAAATTTGGCGTTAGCTCAAACAGCCCTTGAAAAACCTGCCTCCCACACCCTTCAGAATCTCCCTTCCTTGAGGAAATCCTCTTTCTGAAATTTCCTTTTCATTTCCTGTTTTCCAAATAATACAAGACCAGACTCAGCATACTGACTGCCAGAGTGTGGGCCAAGACAGAGCCAAGGCTTTTCAGTAGCTCACTTTACAAGCACCAGTTCTTGTATTAGAACTGTTTCTGCTGGTTTTAGGGGATTAATCCAAAGTCTGAATACCTATTAAAGCTATGAAGTAGACTTGGCCTGATTTTCATATGGGAGCTGACAGAACTTCACTTTTTTGAAAAACAGGTTACACATATTTAAGAACCTATATTTAGACCACTCTTTTTGAAGCCTTGGATGAGATTTTCATTCCAGCTGTGTCAAACTTCAAATTCACTCAGTCCTTTGATGAATTTTGGCTTGTAGAGACCAGTCACAGAGGGAAAGTTAGCTTTTCATATGGCAACAATAATCTGGCATTTCTCTTGCATTGTGTCTAATTGACATCTCACAAGAAGATCAGGCCACTAGAACAGAAACAGCTTTCATTTCCCTTTCAGAGAAGCTGGATTGTAGATGAATTTTCCTGTACATCTGGCAAGTCATGACCCTCCTCCCTTTACCCTCTTCCTTCTAAGATCAGTAGCATTTCTTCTTTCTTTATGTGATGTTTTGACTCTGGTAAAATTTCCTGTATTTAATTTTTCCTATCTACTGGAAACAGACTTGTGATTGCTTTATGAGAGTTTCATCCCACCAGCCTTTAGAGGAAAGTGTTTACCTACTCTTAGACTTCTCTCACTGCATCAGAAGAAAGACCTACTTTCTATTTCTTCATCCTTGGCAAAGGTTTATGCACGTACTGCAAATTTTTCACCTACTGGGAAAGATCTTACCATTTATTTTTTGTGTTTTTTTTTTTATCCAGCTCACAGTGGGCAGTATTGTGGCATCAAGCCCATCACTAGTGTTTGGGCATTCAAGAGGGAGAAACTAGGTGGGGCAGTGAGTTTAGACCATCTCCCTTGGAGGCAGGGCTGTGCAGAGCTTGCAGCCCTGCTGCTTCCTGTCCCACAGAGCTGCCCCCGTCCCTGCAGCTGCTGGACCCCTCACAGTGGAGAGGTTATGGAGAGTCTCCTTTCATCCCCCTCTCACCACCTCATTGTGTCCTTACTTTGGATACCCACTCCTCCAAAAGGGTCTTTTCCCTTCCATATGTGAAAGCACAATTCATTGATTTCCTTTGTTGAAAGAGGACTGCTATGAACTAGGAAAATCATTGAGCAAGATCTAAATCCTGCTTTCATGTAAAGGGCTTTGTGTGTTCATTTTTCAGCCTGTAAAGCCAATTTTTCCAGTAGTCTCAGAAGCCTTCTGTTAAACGAAGCTACCTCCCTTGTCTTTGCTACACGAACCTATTCTGTTCCTACTCTCTGTTTTGTAGTTTATAACTGTCGTTCCATAAAAAGGAGATATTTAAGAAATAATTTTATTGGCTCATTGCACTATCAGCCTTTTATTCTCTAATTCTGGTGCTAATAAATACCAAAATTTGTATTCCTCCTGCCAAACACTGCATGCCTTCAGGCACTGGTGTAGTTTATATGCACATCGCCTCTAAACCGTGGTAAGTAGCCTGCATATTGCCTGTTAGGTGAAGTCTAATGAGCAGTGTTATTTTTAGAAGCAGAACTATATCCTTTGATTTCTATTGTATTTTTTTATTGCTGGAATAATTTTTGTTTGTCTTGTGCTCTGCAGCTGCGTATCAGGCTGAATGCTTTGGGGATTTGTTATTCTCTGCAACAAAGCCTAATATTCCTTCCTGGTCAGTATGTGACTGCACCTGGATCATCTATTGCATTTCTAATGTCTGTAACAGATATTTCCTGTTTTGGGATTCTTTCCATTGTTCTCTGCTTTGAACTTCACTTGCCTTCTTTAGGCAAGATGTTTAAATGATTGAAGCCTTAGACACCCATTCCTGCATAGTGACCCATTATTTGCTGTTCCTTTACTGTATGCAATGCACAAATATGGAGTTTTCCAAGAGCCTTATCTTGTATAATGATGTCCTTTTTTTAAACATAATCTACATCAGCGCCACCACATTACTTTTTTGAACACATGAAGTTAAAATGATGCAAAGCCTTCGTGGAGTCATCTAAATTATTTTATAATTATTTCTTCTTGATTTAATTTAATTAATTAACTGCACGTAAGTGTGATTACAAGTGCTTTGGAGTAATTGCTGTCTCTTCCTAAGAGTTTGTACAGAATCTAAAACAATGAAGAGAGTCCTATGAATAGTAATAAATTTAAGGAAGAAGGTTCAATTGTATATTTCAGTGAAATTTTTATGATATATTGTTTGTCTTTTCCCTTGACTATAAAGTGTTCAAATACATTAATAAAGACAAATAACATATGCTGTTACACACAGTGATTTAAAACCCCAAACTGAAAAAATTAGGGTTTTTTTTCCCACTGCGAACAAAGGAAAGAGCTTAAAATTCAAAGTAGCTGAATGTTTCCTAACTCACTTAATGTTAACTTAGTAAATAAGAATACATTGAACATTAGAGAAGAGTCTTGAAATTCTGTTCAGATGAGCACTTGCTACCCCCTATTAAGAATAAATGAGAAGGAGAAAGATAAAATGTGCTAGAATAGTTGTGAAGAGAGAAAGTGTTTAGTTAATGAAAAAGTCAGGATTAAAAAGGAAGAATATAGCTATATATAGAAGTGGTAAGTTGAAACTACAAAGAGAATTGAAGTTTCTCTGGATATAATCACACAAACTGAGTTCTGACAGAGGTATGTGAGACATTAGGAAGATATAATGAATTATGAGTGGTCAGGACTGAAATATTACATTTCTCCAAAAATGGAATTCTCCCTAGTGCAGAGGTAAAAATGCTTTAAGGGCCAGGATCTGAGTCATCCTTTTTTCTTTCCTCTTTCCTCTACCTACACCCCCATCTGTCAGGGACTTAAGTGGGATTTACTTCTGTGAGAAAAGATGAAAGTAGCAAGATCTAGTATTCTTAGAAATGATCCATCCATCTGACTTTGCCACACTTAATTTATGAAACTTGGCGTAGCTGGGAAAAATGAAAGAATGGAGTTGTGTTCACTAAGGCTAAACATACCTAGTAAAACAAAGCCTAGTAAGTGCTTCACTTTTTGATTACCTGTAGCAGCCCAATACAGAGGACTGAAATACACAGACAAATGATTGCACCAAAGATTTTTAAGACATTGTCGTAGCCTGTTCACAGACTATTAAAAGATTAAAAAAGTCTTCCAAACTGAACATCTGTACACGTATAATGGCCAATGATTCTTTTAATTTTGTTTGACATATAAAGAAAAAAATCTTCAGGTTGCAGGCATATTGGAGGGGGGAGGATGAATGAAGTTTTTTCCAACTATAGATATATTGTTCAAAAGCTAAACAGAAGGCATGAATAATGAACACTTTTCATATGTCTGTTGATGTATATGACCCTTTACTGCTAGAACTAACACTGTCAACCCATTTTAAGTTCCAAATACCCCTTCTTATTAAAAGGCAAATTACATTTGCCTCTAGAAAACGTAAATGGCTGTAATCAAACAGGTATTGTTGAGAGCATATCACACTGAATGTATTTCTGGTTATGCGTAAATGGTGGTTACTGGTTTCACTGGGGTCAATGAGCTTGTCATGAGCTTTGTGCTGAGCAATGTGCTTTGTGTTCAGAATATGCTTAGCTCTGCCTGCCCTGGGGAGCAGAACACGTGAGATAATTATGTTGTTTTATTAGGTCATTTTAATCACATGTAAACACAGCACAAATATTTCAAATTTTCCCGTGCTACCACTTAATACAACGAATACTCTCTTCCCCATTAACGGCTGGGTGACCCATATTTCAGACAGGCAATCTGAAAATCCAGCTTGGAGTACAGCATCCACGTAGTTGGAGTACAGCATCCACGTAGTTGTGTCCTGGAGTAATTTATATTTTAAAGGAAGAGAAAAATATAGGAGGGCAGAGGTCAGTGGAAATCCAGTAGGATTACAGGCCTTTGCAATTTTGCTGTTCAGCCAAATGGTGACTTTCACCATATGTGTTTTCATTCATGTCTATCCCTTATACTTGACAGGGCTTCAAACTCAGCCAGACCCTTATAAGCAGTACACAGAGAGTAGGAAAGATGGAGCATGGACAACCCAGGCATCAGTGAGCAACAGATTTGTCTGCACAGATTATCCCTTCTCACTCAAGCACATGATTGTCTTAAGTACATATAAATAGAATTTTTTCCCCTCCAGCCTTCTGTCAGACTCTCACTTTCACTGTGACCCAGCTTCTAAGGTACTACATATTTAGTCATGTATTAGAGAGAAAAGGCCCTGTTTATCACATCACATGATGGGTTTATGGCATAAAATAGCATCTGGGGAGGATGCCCTTGCAAAATCAGATGCTGATTGCGGGTAATGCTAATCCATGAATTCAGGAATTACAAACACCATTCTGCAGAAGAGCAAGATGGGCTGCAAAAAGCAACCCTCAGCAATCCTTTCATAATATACGAAACCTGACTTTGCTATTCCCCTGTGTGTTTGTCTAATAGCTGGTGTATTTCTTTAGGCCTAGTGACACAGTTTTGTTTTGTTACTATATGCACATGTTTCAGATAGAAAGGAAGCAGGAAGCCACTGGCTTCTGGAGTCTAATTGCACCCTGGTACACCGAGAGCAGAGGTAATGTGAATGGAAATGACTTAGTCATGAACCAGCCAGGGCAGGAATCAGATGCTCCGGCTCACTTCAGAGACAAATGCTTCTGACAACATTTAGCTGGTGCAGACCATCAGTTCGCAGAGACCACAATTTTCACAACACTAATCCAGCTGAAGCATGGGCTAAAGAAATTTTTCCAAGTGCACCTTGAGTACACAGCCCTTGTGACATAACTAACAGCACTGATAGTGTTTACAGGCAAGTTCCAGCACTGTAAAGCATGAAATGTATGTGTCAAGTTTATTATGCTTCCGTTGCCTGGAGCTGATTAGTGCAAATTAATATTTCACACTAATCAGCATGAGCAGTTAGCACACAATTTGGATTTACGGAATTCAGCTGATTGCATTAAAAATGTATTTAGGCTATTTTTGCATTGTGCAAATAGAGCAAAAATATCTGAGCTGTTTCCAGTAAGGTGTGGGTTTTTTTGTAATATTTCTGGTGTTAATATTACTCTTCATATAGCCATATACTGTTGGCATGATGGTGGCTTTATGGTTATACAATACTTATAAAATCTATAGTTCATACTGAATGAAAAATTAATGGTTAACATTTCTTATAGGCAACAATTAGTCAAATTTTAATTAAAACCATATTTTCAACATACCTTTAAAACATGCAAACAGCTAATAGGCAGTCTGAAATTTGACCCTGAAACTTCTTAAGAAACTCACTTCTTAGGTAAAATAGTTATTTCTGGCATTATGAAAATAAACCAGTATTTTCACTTCGCTGGATCAAGCAACACTTACATCAGTTTCCTGCTGTGAAGAAGAAATGAGGAAGACCCTTGCCATACTAAAGACTACATGAAAAACCTACCTGTTTACTCAGGCTTTCCCAAAACAGCACGCTCAGTCTTACACATCCTTTAAAAACCCGAGCAAAACCTCATGCAGATGTTCCAGTTTTTGGGAACACATAATTCAGTATAATTTCTGCGAAAGTTACTACAGAAGTTCTCTCTGTCTTCTGTGGAAGCTGGCTCAGGTGAAGCATTTTCAGAACTTAATTTAGCTTATAGCTCTTGCAGTTGTCCATAAAATCTTTGCAACATTGATTTCAAATACAATTGGTTGGCACAGGAACTGTTAGATCAGTTTCTAGATACTGCATTGGATTTCCAACAAGAAGATATCTGAGTACTTTGCACTAATTAAAAATACACACACACACACACACACACACAGAGACACGCACACACAGACATTTTTACAAATTAGGAATTAACTTTTGGAAACTAAACTAAACATTTTTTTCTACCAGTCTCCCATAATAACTACAGCAAATTAAGCCTGCATAGCAAGAGGGTGTATTGGTTTCTGTAGGTCTGGGATGTGGTGACTCCATGTTTTATCCAGTGCCAGGCTCCAGAGCTGTTTTCTTCCTTCGCTGACGTCTCTATGAACTTCTTGAGACCATTGGAATAGCTTTGGATTCACTGTGGTGTAACCAAGAAGAGAACCTGAATCTCGGTGTGGTGACACACACTGATGGCCCAGTGTTTAGCATCTGGCTTCTGAGTTTGGTGATGTCTCTGAGATATACTCAGGAAATAAAGACCTCTGAGGTAGTCTAAGGGCAGTATCTTCACAGGCCATGGAATGTATTCTGTGTGGTGGTTTTATACGGCGACATGAAACGTTTCTTTTTTTATTTGATTTTTGCTTATGAGAGACTATTCTTAATAACTTGCTGAAGTGTAAAACCCTTAAATCAGTAAGTGGAGCATTATATAAAGAACTATTGCAGCTCTCTTTCATCAGAAAAATAAAACCTGTCTGTATCAGGCTTGTTGGATGCCAACCCAGAATCTTCAAGGCTCCTCCCCAAATGTGGGTTGTTATTGTATGTTGTGAAATGGCCCTGAGCCATCTGCATCTCATTATGAGGTTTGCTTTGTACCGCAAAACCCAAACAGATATATTTCGTTACATAATAGTTATTCATAATGCACATTCTACCATTATCAGTTATATGAGGTCTCTTCAATTTTCTTATTTGCTGATCCAAATCCACCATTGCTGTTCCCTCTGATTTGCTTACTAATACGTATAGGAAATTATGCAATTAGCCTTGTCAGCATGAAGAACTTGTAATGTTCTTACATATACCATAATTGCATCCCATTTGTCAACAAATGACAACTTTAATAAGAGAAGTGCTCACATCATATGGAATGTCCACACACTCCTTTAATAAACACTGATTGAAAAATTTACTGCCATAGCAAGATGTTTCAGGACTTTAGTGTGAGGAGGAGAAAAGTTCAACCGTAACTGAAAACATATGTCCAGAAGAAAGAACCTGGCTCTCATACTCTCAAGTCTTGCTGCTGGTTTAAATTTAGGCAAGTACATATAGTGAAGTATGTTAAACCTGGAAACTTGGCTTTATGCATGGCCAGCAAACCTAGTTAGAACTGCTTGAACTGAAGCTGTGATAGAGTACCCTGTATCCTCTGGATGCAAGTAAAATTAATATTTGTGCTTTTTTAGACTGTTGACCTTTATGCAGCTCTCATGCTCCTTTGAAACACTCCTATGGTCAAAGTGTGTATTCCAGTGGGAAGGAAATAAGGTGCCTTCCTGCCGTGGGTTCCTCTCCGTGCTTGGCACAGTCAAGTATGGATTTTTCTGATGAACTTTTGATTAATTATTTGGCTGAAGTTTCTTACTTTACATCTTGACATGCTGATGCAGATAGTCACAAGCTAAACTGTGGTCAAAATGGCAGTCCTGCAAAACATCACCCTGTGCTGGCTTCCTGTGCAGAAAATCAGAATTCAAGCTTTCACCAGAGAGCAGGAGAGTTAGACAGACAACCCTTCATGGTGTTCTTAGGAATGCAACACCCACCTCTTTAGGTGCTTTGAAAATCCTAACATAATTTATTAATCTGTAACTTGTTTA
Organism: Rhagologus leucostigma; assembly: GCA_013397725.1. Lineage (NCBI taxonomy): Eukaryota > Metazoa > Chordata > Aves > Passeriformes > Rhagologus > Rhagologus leucostigma. The sequence goes on along the minus strand of VZTD01001192.1, from coordinate 948,378 downwards.
TTGAAGTCTCTCTTAGGGCATGTCATCTATAAGTAAAGCTTTGTAAAGGAAAGGCCTTGTAGAATCATGGCTCCAACCTGTTACTACGCAGAAAAGGACTGTGGGAGAGTATCTCAGCTGCAATAAGGGTAGAGAGGCATGCTGTGTGACTGCTTCGTGTTCACTTTGTGGTGTATGGTGGTTAGTTAAACTCAGTTTGTTGTGCCTTAAAACTGTGTAAACTGATAACCGACTAATGGCATAAAAAGGCCGGGTTTTTGGCAAAAAAGGTTCCTCCTTTGCCTGGGGTCTCTGCATTGCTCATTATCGCAACAAGAGCAGGGTAAGAATAATCTACAAAAGAAGAATTTGAACTATGACATTCATGTTTCCAAATGGAAGGAGAAAGATAGCTACAAACAAAAGCTTTAATGAGAAGACAATGAATGATTAATTGGTCTCCAGTAAATAACAGTATAGTTGATGACTAGTTGATGTGATAATAAAATAAGAATGTATGTACAAAAGGAACTGTCCATCATACTTAACCTTAGTATAGTTAGAGTAAAAAGGTTAAATTGAATTGGTTAATTAACTTTATTTATTTATTTTAACAAATGGAATAGAGGAATCTGAGGCCGAATAAAATTCCTTATCTTTCCCCTGTATTGGTAGCTCATCTTGAGTGTTGGAGTCCTTGGGGTATTCTTCAGATAGCTATTAGAGAAATTTCTACTTTTAAATGTATAATAAGATGTCCTTTGGACATTGTAAAAGCTGCAGCCTGCTGTAAAACTCATTCTGTATTTATCCATGCCCATGTAATTGAATAAGTAGAAAGAAAACACTGTGGAGCCCTCAGGGTTTCTTTACTGCTGTGGATGCTGGAAGACCCAGCTGGCTACTGTGCAAAGAGGCACTGGAATCTTTAAATAAAGTCACTCTGGTCACAGCTGTGCCATGGATGTTTATCAGGATGGTGGCCCAGGATTAATGTGATCACTCCAAGAGCTAAGAGCAAACTCCATATCCTGTGCTAATGCATTTGAACAGGATCCTGAAAGGTTAGGGTGACCAGCACATGTATTCAATTCTTTTCCAAGTATATTTGCTGCAAATGCGTGAGTTGGACTCCTTTTCAAATAGGAACAACGATGTCATGTTTGTGTCTAGGCTTCTGAACATCATAAGAAATAATTTAAATGCAGATGTACTTGATGGACAGGTGCTCATAAAATCTGAATGCAAAAATAGGTAAATATGTGGCAACTTTGGATAGGTAACCTGTTAATGCAGGTAGAAAACGTGACTCACATATACAAAGCCTCAGTCTGAAGGCTTATGAGTGATGTATTGAAGCTTCAGAGCCAGAGCTCTTCATGAAAGCTCCAGAGCTTTCATGGGCTTTGAGAGGAAAAGAAAGATCCCTAAGAAAGGGATCAGAAAGAACAGAGATGCCAAAAAACACCTCTATTCATCCCATCTATTCATTTATCATAGCAAGCAAGCCTTAAAAAACTTACAGAATACATCTAAGCAGTATGAAATCTATAACTTATATTTATTCAGCACTTCCTGAAAATCAGAAGCTTTGAAGAACTCTCTAAATAAACTTGATATGCTAGGGCGCCCAAAATCACTAAATATTAAAAAAAAACAAACAAACCAACAAATGAATAAATTAAGAAAAGAATAATACACTTAGGAAAAAACAGTCAGGTCGAGAATATTTATTTAGATAAAAAAAAAGTAAAATTATTAGTAAATGTGTGAGTAATTTTCAGTCATTGAAATTGCCGCTATCGCAAGAAAGCTGGAGAATCTCAGAATGGTTTGAGCTGGATGGAACACTAAAGATCATCTCGTTTCCACTCCCTGCCATGGGCAGGGACACTTTTCACTAGACCAGGTTGCTCAAAGGCCTGTCAACCTGGTTTTGAGCTCTTCCAGTGATGAGACAGCCACACTTCTTTGGGAAACCTCTTCCAGTGTTTCACCACACTCACGGTAAAGAATTTCTTCATCATACCTATTCTAAATCTCTCCTCTTTTAGTTTAAAGCCATTGCGCTTTGTCCTATCATTACATCTCCTCCAGAAAGAGAAATGTGAGCATAAGTAATTTATAGCTGTCATAAGTAATTTATAATACTGTCAACTGTACAGTATTTGAAGACTTCTGTATTAAAGGAACATATTCTGGAAGCAAGTAATTTAGTTAATTTGTGCTTGAAAAGTATGTTTTAGCTCTCCTATTTGTAGGCAACATGTGGAAATTGATGAAAACCTTTCAGCTGCACTCTAAAAGGATGGAAATGTTTGTAAACTGTGATACTGGAAAATTTCCATCTTGACTTTTGAACTCTTGGTATAATAGTTTTCTAGTTAGTTACTATGGTGATAGTGCCCAAAGCATCAGAAGCTGCAACATCAAAAAGACTGTGAAACACAAGATTACCTAAAAGGAATGGACAACCTTTTACAAAGGAAATATTTATTTTTCATTTTTACATCTATAGTCTCATTGTTGGAATTGTTTTTATTGTTAATTCTCTCAGCTAAATTCAGCTACCTATAAGTTAAACCACAGGCAGCAAAGTCACAAGAGGAAAGCTGTTCACCACATCTATTTTTCCTGTGTCTCTTCTGGTCATATTAATAATTTTCTTGAAACACCTCTCTCTGCCTCTCTCCACTAACTATAGTGTGAACTCATATAACTTATTTAGCCAGCTGAAATGGGTAAAATGAATTGAACATGGGTCAACATTTGCTGTAGGCTAATAGCTATTCTTTTACCAAGAGGCCTGCTGGAGTTAACAACCCTAGATTACAAAAATTGCTGTAAATATGATACTGTTACAGTTTATATAAAATTATGTAGTGACTGCACATATTCACACACATAGTTTTTTCTGAAGAAATAGATTGGATAATGTAAGTTTATGACCATGTGTGTGCAGCAGTTATAGTTTACTACCCATTACATATTATGACTGCAAAATTGGTTCCAAGAAGTAATTTGAATTACAGGATTTTCTCCTCCTCTCTCTCTCTCTCTTTTCTGCTCCTTTTTTACTTCTCTGACAAATCTGTCTGGCTGAAATTCAGTAATATTAGTTATGACTAAGGGAATATAGGAAGTAAAAGCATGGTCACCTCCCTGTTTATTAGCACACAGTATTTAAATGTAATTCAATGTAAAAAAATAATCAAAGCAAGCTGAATATGTACCTATGTGAAGGAAACATTTTTGGGGTAATAAAACTGTGTTTTGAAGGTACATTTGTTCTACTTGCACTTGTTTATTATTGTTGTGGTTTAAGCATAAACTCTTTTTTAATAAAAATATTGTGAGAAAGGGTGAGGTGAACATAAAAGTGTACTTGAAATGAATTTCTGCATTGGTTAGGTAGTTCTGTGCAGTGAGCAGAAGGCATAGACTCACAGCAGTCAGAAAGACCTAATGTCTAATATATTTAAGAAAGTAAAAGGGAAGAGAAAATGAAAGAGATGTGAAGATATCTTCTTTTTGAAAATAGCTTTAGCATATTGCTATTAGGCACATAATGTTCTGGCTGTATTGTTTGATGCCCTGAGAACTGCTTCCACTCTTTTTAATCACCACAGTGCTCAGCATCTCTGACTTGCTGTCCATTGGAATTCTATCTGCAAATCTTCTAAAATCAACTGAAGGGGTAAAGGTACGTAATCTGATTGGTGTGAGAGATTTGATACTTAATTCTGAAGGTATCTGAAACCCCACTGACATCTGAAAATTGTCAGAATATGACCCTGAAAAAATATAGTTCAAGCACAGAAGGAATGTTTTCTGATTTTTTTTATGAGAATAACCTTAGGCTAGAGAATAAAGATTTTTATATGAAAAAAGAATTCTTTTTCTTGCTTTTGCCAAATCTATGTGATTTTCTTAAATGACACATTTATTTGTTTATATGAAATAAAGCGGTTACATTCAAGTCTATTATACAAATGCAAACATCCTTTTCACACAAGAAAAGTTTCGTATTCTGATTCTGTGAGATGCAGATGTTTCTTATGTTGTGGAGGGGATTTATCTGACCAGACCTCGACTTCCACAGAGGAAACATCCATATCTGACCTAGTCACATTAGTTTCCTTCTTTGTGACTGAGAAGAAAACAGGTATATTTATGTCATTATAATTAGTCAGATCATAGCATAGTAGGATCATTAAGTTGGAAAATACTACTAAAATCATGAAGTCCAACATTTGACAGAATACCTCCATGCCCACCTAATCATACAGCAAAGTGGTACATCTGCTTGTTTTTTGAACACTTCCAGGAATGGTGGCTCCATCACTGTCCTTGAGAGCCAGTTCCACTGCTTAGTTGCTCTCTCAGCAAAGAAATCTTTGCTAATATCAGACTTGAATGTCCACTGGCACAACTTGAGGCCCTTTCCCCTATTGTTAGTTACCTGGGAGAGGAAACTGACTCCCACCTCACACAACCTCCTTTCAGGTATTTGTTGAGAGCAGAGCTGTGGAGAGATGCCCATATTTAGAGAAGACTCATGCCCTAAAAGGCTCTCCACTCCCCAAGTACAGTAAGAGAGATCCCAAAAAGACTGGTGAAATGCCGATACCTAAGGTTAGCCTGGGTGAGTCACATCCTGAGTGAAGAGTCTTGATTTTGTGATGTCAAGTAACTTGTGCCTTCATGCTCTATTTCCTAATCTCTTACTTTCCCTAAACTACTTGCTTTGCTTTTGAACTAATTCTGAAGAGGATGAAGAATGCAATGATTTCATCCTCAGTCATCCTGTTTCTAAACCTTAACCCATTAGAAAACAGAGCTGTGCAAGACAGAGGTGACTGAAGTGATGAGCTGCTCATGTTAGACAGTTGCCACAGTCTCCCAATGAACACATTTTGACACACAGAATACTGAGCTAAGTTTGAATACAGCCTACCAGAATTTCAGGTATTTCATTCCGTTTCAGAAATCCATCCCACCCTGAGGCAGGAGTTGCCTTGGGAAGCATCTGTGTCTCTTTCCAAAGAGTGCAGTTTGAGCCAAGGCTTTGTGCCAGCTGAGATGAAGATATCATCCCCCAACAGAGTTCTCTCTGTTCACAGAACTAGGACCCAGACAAAGGCAGTGAATGGGGAAAGACAGTTCTGCCTCTCCGTGGAGCAGGGGGCACATGGGATAAGCAGGCTGCTGTGCAGGCTCCCCTTGCTTCAAGGGATGAAGGGCCTTGGTTGAATTTCTTGCCTCTTAGCTGACACACCACCTACTTCTCTCTGATTTCCTTATAGGAAACAATAAAATGCAGTTGCTATAAGAAAGAATGTGTGTGATTATTTTTTCCCCAGTTTTGCCAACATCTATGGAAATTTTTGAACTACTGATGTGCATAAAATTTGTTATTGTTCTATAAGACAGCAGAACTGTATCTTGTAGAAAACTGTTGATGAAATTAGGTCCAAGATACATTTTGGACCTTCAAACTGCTTAGCTGTAAGTCATGCATGATTCAGGCCTAGGTCTCTTCCACTAGTCTTGGGCTAACGAGCTGTTTTATCAGTCTATTGCCTACTTCTATTTCAGTACTTTTTAAAATTATATTCTTCAAATATTATGGTGATACAGTAATACAGTTTAGTCTGGTAAAGATACGTACAAAAAATTTAAATATATTTTGAAGGAAGAAATACACAATGCTGGTAAAAAAAATGTCTGCAAAGTTATAGATGAATCTGGAACCCCGACTTAAAAGAGCAATATGAAATATGAAGTAATATCAGAGCCTAATACAGAAGAACAAGATGTTATTTTGATTACTAAGCCTTAGTGAAGATTCTCCAGGATAAGAATTGCTTAGTTGCATAGCAAATACTGTTCAGTTGTGAGAACTGTCATAAAAAAATCAACATTTTTGTGAAAGAAAAGCAGGCTCTATTCACACAACAGTATTTTTCTCTCTGGCATTTTTGCAGGTATGGAATTGAATGCCTACACAAGTCATTGAGAAATTTTCCAGGCCAGAAGGATTTGCACGTTCAAGACATCTCATTCACATGGTGTTCGTTTCCATGCACTCGGTTACCATTTTCATCCTGGCCCTAAGTTAATCAGATAAAACTTTTGCTGAAGTGAAAACTTGTGCTTATTTTCAGTGGGTGCAGGATGTGATCCACATGGGTAATAAATGTGTGATTTACAGGCATGAGCTGTAATGCTCTATAGAAACATCCATGATGAAAAACCATTATGTGTGAGGATATTCCTTTTATTTCAGCATGTCTAAAGAGGCACATATGGTGCCTTCTTCATTCTTAGCAGCAAGGTCATTTCCCAAAGGACACAGAACAAAAAACATTGATCTACAAACATCTCTTGGAGCAGTTACTAAATATCTAGCCTTGAAAATCACTTCTAAAAGTAGAGGATGTATTGTGTTATTGTATATTGTATTTTCATCTTTCACTACCAAAGTCAATATTTCCACTACCATCAGTCAAAGAATTGCACTGAGTCCAGCTGTGTACATTCAATCGCATAAAAGACATTCAGGTGTTACTAGAAGATCTATTATCTGCCTTTGAGCCTTTGTCTGAGAAAAAAAAAAGGAGGAAAAGCCTTTTCAGTTAATTAAGAAATTTGATACTAGAGGATTTAGTGGTTTAACTATGGTTCAAATGTATTTTAGGACAGATTCTGCCATCAACCAAGAAGCTGCAAATCTGAGCTGAAAGCACGGACTGCACATCTGGTAACTGTAGCCACAGCTGGATGAAGGTTGGTTTGGCTGCTGCACTAAAGTACAGGGAGGAATTAAACTATGGGGGATATTGATAGCGTGAGGAGATTAAATTTGTTGCAGAGCTTAACTGTGATGCAGAAAACAAGTGGAATGAGTGTAAAGGAGAATTTAGAAAAATATTTACATAAAAATGTGGGGGTCGAAGTGGAATGGAAGGAAGCAGATCCCTTCTGAGCGGCAGAGGAACAAGCACATAAAACTGAAGTAGAATTAGCAGCTCTATCTATGCATGTGTGCACGTGTGTGGGGGGAGGAGTTTGCAATCTTCTAGTGAAAAAATGTCTGAAATTTCACTGGAAATGTTCCATAACCACAGCCACAAATACTTAAATTTTCTTTTTAAAGGCAGTAAAGATCCAAGATCTAGAGAGGGAAAAAGGTATGCTGAGAGGTGTCACTTTGTGCTTTATGCTTCCTGTATTCTGCGTAGCAATGGATTCTGCTTTGTAATCTGTCTGAATGACATTTCTTTTGTTGGTCCTTTATCCTCAAAAAGCAGTAAAAAACTTTCTCTATGCGCAAGAAAATTCAGGGTTGTTTGACAATTCTAACAGCTAAATATTTGTGGGTTTACCTACCTTTGTTAGTCTGGGGCATTTTGGAAAAAAAAAATCAAGATATTTTCCACAAAGGGGAAAAAATGAAACAAAACATTGCTATTATTTCAAAACTTCTAACATCAGGCACAGCAACAAGACAAAGATACCTTTGCCAGCAAATCAACTGGGTTTGTGAGCACTGGCCCTGACCCCAACTGCACGAGTTGCACATGTGAATGTGTAGAGAATTTATCCTTTTCCAAGGGAATGATGGGTGAGGCTTCTGCTATCTCTTGTGCCTTTACCACAAAGTCTGATGGAATTTCAGCTTTTTGCTTATTGACCTAGCAACTTCTTCCCTTGCCTTCCCTTGCCTTCCCTTGCCTTCTCTTGCCTTCTCTTGCCTTCCATTGCCTTCCCTTGCCTTCTCTTGCCTTGCCTTCTCTTGCCTTACCTTGCCTTGCTTTGCCTTGCCTTGCCCTGCCTTACCCTCCCTTCCCCAGGAGTTTCCAGTATTAATGACACTTGAAAAAATTGGAAGATGTGTAAGAACCAGAATACAAAAATCTCCAAAACTTATTACAAATAAATATTTTAATTTTTCTGCCGATCTTTTGATACTGTGGTTCTCATTTTTGAATGCTGTAGATTACCAAGGAGAATTATTCCCCTCTGTTTAACTTTAATAACTGAAGAACATTAAAATGTTATTATAGCTCACATTCCAACAGTATATTTGATTGAAAGCAATAGGTGGGGCACTGAAGCTGGAATCCATTTCACAGAGGAGCAGGGTGCAGTTCTGCTCTCTCTGCTTGACTGCATTGTCCTTTTCATAATGTGGAAGTCACAGCATGGACTGGAGGGAAAAGCCAAAGCCTCCAGCACCTCATCTCATAGCCACAAGAGTCAAAGATACAAGAGCAGCCACCAGGCAGAGCTGCCTGGTCCTTCTTCCCTCTCCTTCCCATGGGAGCTGCCCCACCACATGTGCTTGATGTAGGAGGCCTCACCTCCCTGCCTGCAGGCACGTCTAGGGGTGTTACACTCAGTTTGGGCTAACCCCAAAGACCTGCTGTACCAGAGAAGTTCAACATGCCCCCTGTCCTCTCCCATGTCCAGACGTGGGAAGCCCTGGGTTGTGCACTGCAAACCCCACCTTCCAGCAGCCCTGGTCTCACCTCTGCTGTGCTCTGACCCAGCCCAGTTGTCTTCAAACTCCATTACAAAAGGAAGAATCTAAAGAACAGCTTTCACTATCAATTTCTAGATGGTATTTCTAGATCTGGAGCTGCAGCTTTAGAGGACATGAATTTCAAAAGTACCAAACTCATTTTGAAACCTACTGGGATACAGGGACTGACAAGTGCGGGTATTTGGGTACATAAACGCACAGGAAAACATCCATGTCAGATCCAGAACTAGCGATATATCTAAATCCTTTGGAAAGCAAAGCGACCTAGCTAGGTATCCAGGCATTTCTGAAATATTCAACTGGTTTCTTAGCACTCTATCATCATGATTGTTTTATATAGCGTCTTAGAGGAATAAGTAAATACTTTTAATTTCAAAAAAAAAACAACTTGAAACTCTTTTTTTTCAACTGAGATTAGTATTAGAGAACTGAGGAATGGCTGCGGTTGGAAGGGACCTCTGAAGATCATCTAGTCCAACCCCTGCCAAGGCAGGATCACCTGAGCAAGTGACACAGGAACAATCCAGGTGGGTTTGGATTATCTTCACAGGAAACTCCACAACCTCCCTGGGCAGCTTTCTCCAGTGCTCTATCACACTCAAAGTAGAGAAGTTTTTCGTCATAAGAGATTAAACATTCAATTTTTACCTTATGATGTATTACTGGATTTGATTTTTTAAAAAATACTTCTTAACATGTCTCAACTCCTTTTATTAAATCTGCTATTAGCAGAATAAATGTAATTCCTACTTGTGCTCTTCCTTCTCAGAATTCCATCTAGACCAACAAAGAGTAATTACCTAATAGTAGGTTATTATTTGTATTACACTGTTGACTAAGGGCCAACTGCATTATACAAAATATAATAGATTATCTCTCTCGGTAGATTAAAAATTAAGGATTTTTTCAATGTATGTATGTATTTATTTCTTGAACATAGCATAAAGAGAGCTGTACTGGGTCGGGCGGTGGCCACAGGAATATTTAACTCTGTGAAGCTGAAGACAGTAATCTCCCATCTGGTGGGTTGAGTGACTGGAACACACAACACGATGTGGATGAGCATATTTCTGGCTTAGAGCAGATGGCAGAAGATAAAATGTAAATATGTTTAAATCACCAGGAGTTTCCCCCCACAATCATTATGTTATTATATTTCAGTCTTTCAAAAAGCAGTTTACCTTTTATCAGCTCCTGTTAACTAACAAACTATATCATCATGCAAATAGAGAAGACAGCTGTTTGAATCACAAAAGATAAATATCACCTGAAACAGCTATTGTTTCAAGTTCCTGAGCCTATTAAATAGATATCTTCAGTGCAAATATATGCTGCAACACAGAGTCCAACAATACACTGGCGAAGTAACTTGTGTGGTTTTCACAGGAGAATATTCAATCTGTGCAAACAGACTACCATCTGTAAACAGCAACATAAATAGGAAGTGTACATCTGATGTGCCTGCTCACCAGATCTGATCCTTCAGGGTGATGTGTACCCTCAGAGCCCTATAGGAGGACATTTTGAAGCCATTTATTTTCATAGTGACACTCAGGAGCCAAGGGTCATTTCCAAATGGGACAGGTTTTTAAGGTCACATAGTTGACTGAGCGGAATCAAGCCCTTAGATTCCCTTAAAATACCCCATCTACTAATTCTTCACTGTCAAATTCACAGCACTAGTCAAAAGCAAATGAATCCACTTTTTGAGTAAGACATAACACTACTGTTTTATTGGGCAGGATGTTTTTAGAAGAAAAATGCTAAACAACCACTATTACTTTAAATTTCCAAGACATAAAAGAACACTTATAAAAATTCTTCCAATTTACAAGGAGCTTGCATTACACAAAACTGATAAGAAATAGATTAAAAATTAAACATTTATGACCCGAGGAACTGCTGAGCAGACTTTGCTCTGAAGAACATCTGTAACAATAAACCCCAGACTCCTGAAATTTGAATTTGCCTCTTGTGCTTGCTTAATTACTGTGCATGCTAACTACTTAGTCTCTGATAAGGTAATGGTGCAGTTGTGGAAAATATTATTCCCTTAGGGATTTTCATATATAATTTCTGGAAGGGAGCGTTCCCATCTCAAGATGCACACACAAGCGCCAGTACCATTAATGGAAGTTATGAGCACCATTCAAAGGCAGAGCACACTCCTGAGTATGTAACTAAATCAACAAACCCCCAGCATTACCACAATGCTAGAGGTAGCACCAGAGTAAAATATTTAGAGGTAAAGAATGAGCACAATTTCAGTCTTACCACGTGTATTAATGGCAATATTCTGTCAATGGACTCTGACTACTCTTGATAAATCTAAGTTATAGAACTAAAGCACAATGGAATGAAATGATGGTGTTACTAAGTGTAAAAAGGGTGTTTCAGTTTTAACTTTGTCTTCACTTGCTGATGTAGAGCATCTCAGAATCTCAACACAATAACATTACTGAAACTTTCATCCTGTTCCTAATCTACACTTTGCTCTGGCAAATTGGTTTAACACCCATGATCAGGCCATTTTTACTCTAGTGCAGGAGTAACAAAGTGAAAATGGGAATTACCATCCCTTAATGGCAAGTTCTGCCTACAGATATATTGAACCTGTGTGACTTAAAGCTTAACCAGAACCATGCAATCTTTCTTCAACATTTTTTAAAGAGAATTATAAATTCAAAATAGATTATGGTGTCTTTCCTTAGGTTAATTTCAGGTATTCTTTTTACAATGCCACAATTAATTTTTTACTCCATAACAGAAATCCCAATTTAATTAATTGCTTTGAAATCGGCTTTTAATCCCCTTATTTGTGTTAACAGCTCTAATTAAGTCATTACCTTCTTGCCTCTGAGTTATGCACAGTTTTGTGCATACAGATGTTTTGCATGAAAAGCACACATGGATCATGTTTCTGCCTGTGCAATAATCCCACGTAAACAGACATTTTGGAAAGGAAATGGTACAACTGGCAGAGAGCAAATAGTTTTCTGGTTCAGTGTCTTCAGTTTTACTGATCAGACATCACTAACAGAGATGTAACTCCATGTTCAAGCCCAGCAATAACATTGATTTTACTTCCTGAGGTTTTGAAGAGAACAGGTATACAAGGTATAGAAGGCATACAGGGTATGCAGGTATACAAGACAGGGCTTTTTTTAATTGTCACCCACGTGCAAAAAAAAAATTTCATATCTTTATGTGTGAACTATAAATTTGAGTTCAAGATAGGTGTCTAAGTAGATACTTGTTTCTAGTAGTTACTTTTTAAAGCAACGCTTGCAAAGGAGTGAAATTGAAAGAAAATGTAAATAAAAATAGAATTTTCAAAAATCCTGAGGGAACGTGTTGATGTATTATTTGGTGCACACTTTCTAAGTGACTCTTGTCAGAGTAATGTAGGCCACTAGAGTCCTGAATGAGGACCAAATGAAAAGCTGTAAATGCATCTCTGTGAACAGCAACTCTGTATTAAAACACAGTCAGTAAGCGTACAAAGATAACAGTGCTTTTGTTATTTAGTATGGATTTCCTAATTGCAAAACACATTCTGATTTATTATAAAGACTATGATTAGATTAGGTCAAACAAATCAATATGCCTTTAATTAGTGGCATGACTGCTGCTTCACTACGCTCTGCACTAGCACCAAAGCCTAGTTTTGAGTTTAGGATCCCAGAGTTGTATGATAATGTTCTCTAACACTAGAACTTCAGCTTTTTTTCACATACAGAGGAAGCCACTACGCCAGAAAAAAAAATGAGAACAATTTCTACAGAAATGAATGAGCTGCTCTGTATATCAATAGTAAAAGTAATCATCATTTATGCTCCATCCAATAGCTGTGGGCATGCAACTGTATTGCAACAAAGTACTAGCTTGCATTACTGCTCACTGGATAATATCTCATATTAATTAGTATTGCAGCCTTCTAGCGTATTTCTAAAGATGTCATTATATGATTGGATACCACTGAGTCGCCTAATCAATGAAACAAAAATTACTAACACAGAACAATTAATGGCAACTACTCAGTCATGTTAAACTAGGAAAACAAGAAAGACCTCACTTAACTCGGTATGCCCAGACAATTACTGCACTCAAATATCTATATTTACAAATCATCAGAAAAAAAAACATTTCCCAGTTTCAGAATTTTCCTTCTTAACTAGTAATCATTACTATGATACTAAGAAATTTTAGGACAATAGAAAATTGTGACACCAAAGAAACAGAAACATGTATGTTTTAAATAATAAGCAGTGTACATGTAAATAGTTGTATTTTTTAAATAGATACAATTGAGCTTGGCAATGTGACCTCTGTGATTAGTGCAGAGGTCCCCCAGAAAGAGATGTGGTGCAAACTCGGTAATTTTGGTGATAAACTCTTTCCTTCAGACTTGCAGAACATGTTCCACTTACTTATTAACAGATAAGAGCAAAGTGCTGCCAGAACGACGTGTACTATTCAGCCAAACAACCACAAATATGAGCTAGTTTTTTGCCCTCTCTGTGATCTGGGACAGACAGATGATTCTTCTATGAAAAAAATAAGCATGAAATTAAAACTGTGCCCAAACCACAGCCATAAAAACATTGGCAATGTTTGCAGGGAGATGCTTTAAAGCGACAAACAGAGCAGAGGGGTTATTCAGAAGATATTCAGGGTCCCAAAAGTTTCTCTCATGCCCATTTCCTCCACAACTGAGTCTTTTTTGTCCCTGATTCACATAAATTAGGGGCTCATAGCACCACATTATTATGTCAAAAGAGTGGTAACCTGTGGCAGAAACACACTTCTTTAGCTATTTTCATTTTCTTGTATGTTCTGAGGAATTATAGTAGTCTAAAAATGGCCACAAACAATAGTTAAGAAAAATATTTTGAGATATTTAAAGTCTTGCTCAGCTGTGAGTGATTTGCTGTTTCCTTGCTCTTTGGTCAGAGTCCAGTTCCTTCCCTGAGGGCCCATGGGCTCACTATGCAAACTTATGTACCCCTCCTACCCAGCTCCAAGTTTGCTCTCTGAATCTACTGCTTCTTTTAAATTTCTTCACAGAGGTTTTTTTCCATCTCCTGTGTGTCTGCCTCTAAGCTCTTCTCTTTAGAATCAGGAAACTAATTATTGAAAATCCCTTTTGAAATCTAAATGATTTCTAAACTATTGCTGCTTAGAGGTTTTAGGTGAAAGAAAATATTTTTCACAAAATAACCAACAAAATATGTTGACTGACCCTCAGATACCTCCTTTAGCTTTACAGAAACAAGATAATACTCAAAGCCTTCAAAATCTGACTTGGAACAAAATTCAAGATTCTTTTTAAGGTCATTCAAGAACTCGTTTGTTGTGTGATCGTCCTGTTCTGCCCTGGACTGGTGTGGCCTCACCTTGAGTCGTGTGTGCAGTTTTGGGCACAGCAATATAAGAAAGATATTAAACTATGAGAGAGCATCCAAAGGACAGCAACAAAGATGAGGAGAAACTGAGGTGACTTGGTCTGTTCAGCCTGGAAAAAAGGAGACTGAGGGGAAACGAATGCAGTTACAACTTCCTCGTTAGGAGAAGAGGAGGAGCAGACACTGACGTCTTCAGTCTGGTGCCCAGTGACAGGACTTGAGGGAATGGCCTGAAGCTGTGTCAGGGGAGGTTTAGGCTGGATACTAGAAAAAGGTTCTTCACCCAGAGGATGGTTGGGCACTGGAACAGGCTCCCCATGGAAGTATTTCTCTTAGTGTTTATAGTTGGATCAGGAGTGAGATTTTGAAGCAAACCTTCCTGTTGTTCCCACTTGGTATGGTTTGGTTCACACTGCTGAGTTGTCAGAGCTCACAAACTGCAATGGAACCAAAACCTGTCTATAATTAGCAAGTAGTGCAGTCAAACAGGAATGGGTCCCCAGAGCAAACCTGCTGGTGCTGATGTTCAGTCTCTGTGCATGTTGTGAGTTTTATGTGCATCTCTGGTCCACAGACTGAAAAGGCATGACCTGGAATTATCAAATATCATGTTAAAAGAAAGTTCAAAGAAATTCCAACTCAGCATATTCTGTGATGCTGTAATTTTTTCAGTAGGTTTTCCTTAATGAATTGCAGTAGAGACTCCCTGGAAAATTTTTATTTGCTAACAGATTTTAAATTTTCCCAGTTTTTTCTCCTCATAAAATCATGTACCTTATTTGTCAGGGAAAGAGCATGACTGCTTGCAAATGGAGTGATGGTCTCTATGTTTACTAAAATCTTTTTCTTACTGTAGTACTTTTTGCTATGAGAAATTGTAAGATTCCTTCTTCACAGCAGTTATGTCTTTGGCCAAGAGATAGATATTTTCAAATTTCACTATTTGTTGACAATTTCCCAAATAAGCTGAAAACTACTAAGCTGAATAAGCTTTTCAAGCTACCTCTGGATACTCATAGCTCATAGTGAAGAACATAAATAAGAATGGAGTCAGATAAAAAGGAATTACATTCACTGTCAATATGTAAAAGTCCTAAAAAAAAACCCCACAAGTATTCTGTGCTGATATTGCTTTGTTTAACTTTGGTGGTTTGCTATCTGTTCATGTTTGAGGTTGGCATCTTTACTAACTGCAGAAAATTAGTGTCTCAGACAGTGTTTAATTGGACAACACAACTTAGGCAATATCAGCACGGCTCAAACTCTAAAAAAAAAAAATAATTCTGTATCTCTTGATTTTAACCTAGATTTCCTGGGAATATTGAGCCAGCAGTCAGGCCAGAGTCCTGACACACTGTGGCTGCTAGAAGGAGCCTGATGTTAACTCTATATACGTGTCTTGGTCATGCTGAATTAGTGCAAAAGCCAGACAAGCAAAAACCTTTGCTACTCCATTTCTCACAGGCAGAGCAAACAGCCCTGCACATCTCCTTCACCCTCTCTGCAGGTGACAGCAAAGCAGCCAGCATGTCAAAGGGCTTAAAATATTTGCATGCATTTACTATTTCTACCTTGAAAGTGAATCAAGGACACTTCTCAGAATTTCAATGAAAATTTTCAATGGAGAGAATGCAGGTGAGGCAAGTGAGTTTTTAGCACTTCGGCTTTTACCTGAAGTCTAGAGAGGTTAGATGCAAGCAAGGTTTGGACGTGCAATTGTAGCAGTGAACATACAACCAGACAGTGCTTTTGCTCCTCTGCTTAAAACATGCGCTTGAAAGAGATGGCAAATCCCCAAAGCCACAATTCCCGTTACCTCCCACTCTGAAGTCAGTGGCAAAAACACAGGCAGCTGTCTTGCAACCCCCTGCCTGTTCTTTGGGTCATGCCCTGCCCTTTCACTCTTTATGTCAGTGGAAAAATACCTACTGTAATTAGATCCCAGTTCCTCATCCATGAGGTGGTAAAATTCAGGTTTGCATGAAAAGGTACAGACTCACAATAATTAGGGACCATGGATTTGTTTGTGGTGCTGCCTCCAAGCTTCTTTCAGCGCTATTGTTGCATACATCTCATCCCCGCTTTCTCAATAACTCTGTTCATATTACAAAAGAACAGGAATTGGCCTTTCAAAGTCTTAAAAAACCAGCAGTCATTACTTCGAAGTTGCAGGTTCATATAAACCATAAGCATGGTTTATAGACATATTTCCGGCAGAATCTGGGCTTTCTTCTACCACCAAATGGCCCCAAAACCTTGCTGTTCCTTCAGTCTGTTAGCAGAAATACGCCAGTTCTCCCAGGTCCTGCCAGTCTTCATGCACAAGCAGATCAGTGGAATTCTGAGTTGCTTGTAGAAGTTGTGTTGCTCATGTGGAGAGCGACAGCATTCCACACAGTTGTTCTGGTGACTGCACTTAGATTATTCCATAAATTCATACAATATATTAGGAGATGCAGTTTCAAATAAAAATAAAACAATATTATGGAACTTTGAAGATGATGTTCATGTTACACCACAGCGTATCAAATTCATAACAGCTTTGGAAAGAGTTAAAAAATTTGCCAGGGGAACTCATTCAAATGCACTTCATTACATCAGCTGGGAAATATTTCTGCTTTGCAAACACAGCAGTAGAAACATGAGCTATTCTGATCCCTAAAACAAAGCTACTTCCCATTAACACCGTTCACAACCACCCGTGACACACACGGATGTCTCTACCAGACAATGGGCACCTTGTCATTCCCCACAGGGCACCTGTGGGGCACCTGTGGGGCCAGGTGGCTGCTTCTCTGTGGGAAGGTGGGGGGCTGGGGCACCGCAGCAGTCCAAACCACTGTCACACCATGCATTTCTGCTCCTGGTGGAACTAAATCCCACTGAGTCGTAAATATTGACTCAGCAGTGTGGTTGCTGCTTTCATTTTTTCACTGCACAATGCCATAGGAGATTATTAGGCTTAACAGCTGATTTTTGCTTGTAGAATGGATCAATGATCATTGATAACGGAGTCACTTTTTTATACGCTTATTTTAGTCAACAAACTGTTGAGGCATGGCAACTATGATTATTCAGCTGTGCTGTAAATTGAATTTCCTTCCTCATACAAATACAAGAGCATTTTCCTTGCTTTTTTTTTACTCCTTGAGTTACAGTTATTAGACCTACACGATAACTCACATATTTACCAACACTAGAAAGAGACAGAAAGGAAAGGGATGTTTCCATTAAAAATGTTTCTCTCTTCTTTGTGTTATTCTTAACATTTACCTCAAATGTAGTTTTGCTCAGATGTCCCAGCTAAGACAGGAGTTCCATTACGGTGTTTCTGGTTATCTGGACTTCATAAAAGAAAGTGGCCTTCACTCCACCTTGCTGAAGTTTCCCTTCTTAGGCAAATATTTTTGAACAGTATTGTCCCAGTGAATAAGTTAATTTTTTGTAGTAGCTTTGTGCCTGCTCTAGAAAGCTCATTTCTTGATTGGAACATCTTGTAGCAGTAGCATGTGAGACTAATAACATAAAAATTCTATCTAAGAAGACAGTGTGAAAGGAATAAAAGTAAGCTTTCCCTTTTCCAAGGAAAGTAGTTGTTCCTTGAGAATGTAGAGAGTGTTTTCACATGGCCAGTGAAGTGTACCTAAGCAAAACCTCCGTATTTCCCACTATGATCATAACTGCTCAGAATTTATTTTTCTACAGAAAATATATGCAAAAGTAAAAAACTGTTATGAAAAAGTGAAAAATAAATATTTCCATTATAAGACAAAGGACTGATTTTTTGCATGAAGCATTTGGACTTTGCTTTTTGATGCAGAACATTTTTCTTATTTCAGTAGATATTTCCTGCCTAAAAAATCTAAACACTCCTTAGCAGAAAAAATATGAGAAAAAAAATCCACTGGTAGTTGCAAACAATACTTCAGCTTTACTCTTCAAACTGTAGACCATGAAATGATTGCAGCATTTCTTTCATGAAAAATTTCCAATAGGTTAATATATCAATGAAAACATCAATAATTCACAAATGCTACAATAAGAAAAATGCACTGGCTGGCTATTTATTACTTATATTCTCAGTGTTGGTTATTACAGTTAAACAACGTAACCATTAGATATAACAACTATTCAGTCACAAAAATAGGTTATTTATTGTAAGTCCATACAGGAAAATGAATTGCAAGGATGTAGCCACTGACTGCAAGAGGGTTTTTAGTGGTATTCACTACAAAAAAAACCACAGTCCCTGCCTAAAGAGCTTCTTTTTTAATGACAAAAACCCCCAAACATTAAATGGTAAGGGCATTCTATACAAGTAAATCAGTCAAGTGATATGAAGATGCAGATAGGCTATATGCAGTTATAAACTCTTTTCTAATTGTTCGTAGCCAGCCAGTTAAGCCATTAACATGCTGTGTTTACTGCTATCTGCCTCAGTTTCCCCTTTCTCATAAAAATAACTTAATGACTCATCTGATAAAGCCAAAAGAGACAGCTCTGCACTGCACTGCTTTCATCCCACTTAAACCCTTTTGAGATGTACATATAAAATGAGCTGCATGAAGACTTTTAATATCAGGAGAGGAGATTCTACTGTTACTGTTTTTATGGCTCATGTTTTATGTGCAGACTTGCTTCTGAGCAGCTATGCTGGATTTACTCTGGTGATGCAAAAGTGGGCTCCAGCCCACTGTGTGCTGCATGTAGGTAACTTCTGGAGTTCTAAAGCATGGCAGGGTAACACCTGGACAGCTGCTGGCAGGAGGTTTTCCTGTGGTTTCCCTGCCTGCTAACCATAGAAACCTGGGGATTCCTGCTGTGCTGGGATTTCACCAGCACAGCCCATAGTTCCAACCAAAGGTCGAAAGAAAAGCATTCTATGCAGTTGAAGCAAGGTAAGAATTGCATTTGATCGTGTTAAAATTGAACCAAATTATCTGGATCAGACCACCCTACCATAGTGACTGTTTCTACCCCTGAAGGCACATTGTAAATCACATCTACTGACCCCACTACACAAAGTGAGGAGGTAGGAGCCAAAAAACAGCCTCTGGTTTGGGTTCCAAAACCCCCCAAATGGCTTAGAGGGAAACAAACATCCTCCCCTTACAAGACACAACCCTCTCTCTGATGTGTCTAATTAATTTTCATGTTAGAGTCTTCAAATATCATCACTTACAATTTATTTTTTGAAATGTTTCCTTAATTCTGGTGGTGCCTGCTGTGTTGTTATTAACGATTTATCAGATCTTCAGTGGTAGAAAAAACCTTGAGGGATTTGTAAGATGCTCTAATGTTTACTCTGAGTAGAAATCCAATGAGTAAGAGCTGAGTGAGAGAGTCGTAGAGAATAAAGGTGGCAGGGACAAAGATATGGGCAAAGAGTAGGAGAAAAGTATGAGTGAATCAAAATGAAATGGAACAGGGGTGAGAAAGATGAAATCAGAAAATCACAAATTACTTGAAGAGTATTTGACATGCCTCTTTTGATACCCAAACTCAGCACATTTTTACAATGACATTTCTCTACTTCTTTAATGTTTGAAGACTGCATATCAAAAATATCTTTTAAATATATTAAAGGATAGGAGAGTTTGCAGGAGAGGCATAGTAAACTCAGGAAGGACCTAGGGTAATAGTATGATATTTGTGATTTAGTCTGTGCCTTTTTTTGCATCTACACTGAATCAGTAGAGTTAATAAGGAAAACTAGAAGCACAGGTGACGAGCCATACTGTCCAACAGGTAATCTCAGGTGAATAATCCAATATACTGCAATGAGACTGATCATGGAATCACAAAATGGTTTGGTTTGGAAGAGACCTTAAAGATCATCTGGTTTCAACCCCCTGCCGCAGGCAGGGACATCCTTCACTAGACCAGGTTGCTCAGAGCCCCGTCCAACCTGGGCTTGAGCACTTCCAGGAAGAAATGTATACAAGAAATCTTAACAGTGAGATCATCTCGTGTATAGGCCATGGTTCTCAGTCTGGTCAGGAGAGACATTATCCTCTGTTCATTCCAATTTGCCAGAGCAGGAAACGCTTCAAAGGCATTAACCACTATTCAGTGTAGAATGTGAAACAGTTTGTCTCTGAAAAATGTTAAGATAAAGATGTCTTAAAAGAGGTATCTAGAGATGAGTATTGGAGTAGATGAAGTGAAGAATTAAGTTTTTATGTAAAAGAACTCATGTGGGAACTATATAATTAAACTAGGCAAACAATCCTGACTATGTTCTGCAATCATGTCAGCCAACAGCTATATGATTATGGCATTTCAGTGACTGTGGAAACACATTTTACAGATTTTTATAAACATCTTAGCGTTTTTCCCTTATAGAATCAAAGAATTTTGTGCTTGGGAGCCTGGAAAATCAGGCTATTCACTGACCACTCAGATTATTTCTAACTTTTGGTTCTTGTACAGCAGATATTTCCCCCTGAAGGTCAAGTGCATATGAGAAGCAAGCTTCTCACTGGACTTGCATCTTGATTGGCTTTATCATATCACTTGATTGCTTGAGTCCATTAAATCTACCATCATGAAGATTCAGTTCATCATGCCCATAAAATACACTGATAATCAGAACAGATCCAAAGTAATGTCGAGCATGAATTGATACCCAGGATGGCTGAGTGATGCCCACTGTAAAAAGAATTGTCTTTATTCTCTGGCAACCAGACAAACAGCAGTTTTGTGGCAATCAAAGAGTAACAGTTCTCTGTCAGGTGTGTGAACATTTATCTCAGCTAATTTTTCTAACCGCGAAAGAAGAACAGAGAATAAGTCCATTTATTCAGAGAACATTGGCTGGATTTTGGCTCACCAGCCTTTTAACACCCATGATACAGATGTTAACATCACAGCCAGTGACCTACGTCTCTCTTAATAGACAAAGGAGAGAAATAGATGTCTCAGGGATGTGATTCACCTGAGCTATTTCAGACAGATATTTACCTAGGAGATGAATTGCACCAGGGACTGCACTGAGTGTATTGACTGGATCTTTGCAGACTGTAAAGATCATGGACTGATCAGTTCAGAACAGTACATTTCATCTAATGTGTCTTATTTAGTGTCTAAGTGCTAAAGGCTGGAATGGGGTCAGGAGCCCAGGTTCCATGGGCACGGTTTGGATACCTTCGACCAGAATGAGAAGCTCCTTACAGGCACATCTCTCACCAAACCAAGCTAACTCCTTGAAATACCTGCCGTTCCCCAAACCACTGAGAAAGAAAAGCTCTCAAAAAGGTCACTGTTTTAAAATGCTTGAGACAGCTATATTGAGCTCGTCGTTTTAAAGGATGGTAAATAAACAGGGTATTTTCATACAGTAACCTTTCAGCAGCTTTCAGTGGCTACAATAGCTTTTCCAACATGTCCAGGAAATTTCAGAAGACTACTTGTCTGTCTGTGAAATACCATGCATCAGTTGTAGAACTGTGCTAAACTTCACTAATGACTGCACTCGGTCAAATAATATTTTTTTAATCATAAAAGCTACATTGTCATAAAAATGAAAAGCTACATTGTAATAAAAATGAAAATTCTTCAGAACAAAACCACCAGAACTCTTAAAACATGGAAATAACATGCTTTTCTCCTTTTCCGTAAATTAAAATGCACAGTTCTTTAGAAGCCTCTAGGAAAAAAAAAAGTTAACCAGCTGTAGCTACTGTAATCCCCACACCCCAATGAAAGAACTTTTATTCTTTTGTTTGTTTGTTTGAGGTGAAATCCAGAGAATGACAGCCTTGTGAGATCTCAGCATGCACTTCAGTTTTCTAATATAGCACAGCAGGAGAGAGATACAGAGGGAAAGCAAGCAGAAATAATAACCAGAAGCCATATGAATAACGGGAACATGAACCATTGGTGTGTAGGGAAACGAGGATCTGAGTATCCACTCTCTTGACCTTACATTGCACTGTAAGGCTCCCAGTCAGTTTTCCTGTCACTCTTTTCCTGCAGCTAGTAAGGACTTTTGGATTTCCAGTGGTGTTGGATGAGGGTCTCAGTAGTTAATGTAATTTCCATCTCTCTGGACAATTTAATCCTTTATTATCTTTTTACATCAGTATAATGAAGTAAAAACATAATATTGAAGTAAAATTGAAAGATTTTCCTTTGGACAAGAAAAACAAGTTGAAGCTATGCTTTTTTTTGCATATATCAGAAAGTCACTGTTATTGTGGTATAAAGTCGGTGTTGAATGGTATAGTGAAAATTGGAATTGTCTTTGGGTGTGAAGATTTGGTTGCCGTGGTTATGGGTGTTATGGTTATACCTTCTGAGCCATGATTTCTACTCACAGTAGAACAGTATCTGATTCATTTTCAGTTTTGTGCACTTATTTTTCTTAACTTAACCCAGACACCAATACACACCATAGACGTTCATGAATATGCACATATGCACTATTCAGGTTTTTGTCATATTACAGAAGATGGAACAGCCTGAACACTTACCAAAAAAGTGTATATTTGGTAGAGGCTGATAGATGAATACAATACACGAGGGAAGATAAGCTATTTCACCAAAATATGATCAGTTTGTATTAAATTTACATTAATATTGTAAATTTGTGTTAATAAAACATTTATTTTCAGGTTGAGGCTTTGTGCATTTTTCATACCATTTTAAATTGACTGTAATGAATTGCCGGCAAAGTTGCACCAGACAAGATTCTACATACCGAGGGGCATTTAATCACATCAACTTCCCACTGATGTTAATTGGGATATTCTAATGAGCAATGAACACTCAAGCTAAGAATCAGTCACTCAGTGCTATGACTTTGAATTCCTTATAAATCCTCTATACACTCATGATCAATAATTTTGAGTCCAAAGCCATTCAAAACAAAAGAGGATGATAATTTATTGTGAAACTATTGCATGACCAGATTTGCTAAACAGATTTCCTCATTAAACAGTTAACATAACTTCATCATTCTTCATTATGTCCTTAGGGTCCACGAGTCCAAACAAAGCCCACAGGGTTCAATAATGTACTCTGCTTGATCATTATGATACAAAACAACCTTTTCACTATTACTATGTAGATTTACAGGAGAAGTTGGCAGAAACCTTGGTCAAATATTTAATTCAGAACATCTTGACTCTGAATTTGTTATCTTGGTGTTTTTCCTTTTACATCACATAAATCAGGAGTTTGATAAAACAGATTATAGTCTAATATACTATTTTATAACATTGTTGAAAAGAACTAAGGTATATAATCTAGATATGAATACATTTATAATGGAGATTAGACATAAATAGTAAATTTCTAGAACAGCCTCACAACAGATCTAAGAGGAGCAAAAAATAAGTAGTTCTAATAGAGTTAAATCAATTTATAAAGGTATTAGTTACACCTACATTAATGAAGAAGCACTCGAGCACGGGAACTCAGATGTCTACACTCTAAAAGTGATCCCAAGCATGTTTTTGGCAGGGCCCTTCTAGCAATTTCCCTAATATTTCCCAGGATAGTCAGTGAGATTGCATCAACTGGGGAGCATTCCTCATGTACAGTCTGTTCTGGAGAATAAGAAAAAGCACAAAATAAACATAAATGATTCATTTTCATGTGGTGTCAGCAACAAAGAACTGTTCTGGTCATATTTTATTTACCATTATGAGCATAATTGTATAACTAGGAACTGGACTTGGTGACACAGAATGTCCTTTTCAGTCCTATATCCACACTAAGTTATCTTCCCTTAATTGATGTTCTCTTTCTCCTTTTTATTAAACACATAAAACCCTAAATCATGTTATTTAAAGTATGAGGAAACACAAAGGCAGAGAATGCTGTAACATTAATATCTCCATAGAGACTGTTTTACTAGACTGATAATTTAAGGTAGCTCAAGAAAATTCAAGACTTTCTTAAAAAGGAAACATCTTGAGTTGCAACAAATATGTCACTGCATGTTTCTCAAATGTGCAAATACTGGACTTTGTAATACACATCATATCTGCAGTATGGATTCCTGTCTAAGTCTTATTTTGCCTCCCTCTTTTGAAAAATTATAGACATTTGATTGCCTTTTGCCCTTAAAGTCACAACAAACAATGAAAGTGTAATTTAAATCTCTCAGTATTTTGTACACATAACTTATGAAGAAAAATGGAGGGAGAATAAAGAGTAATTTTCATGGTGGATTTCAGAGCTGTTCCAGCTCAAAGTGTTCTTTTTTCCTCACTCCCAGGACAAAATTGCCTAAGAAGTATTTTTCTTGAAACTTTGTTTTGGATTCAAATAAATACTAATTTCAAACAATATTTAAATATTTTATAATGCTTGTTATTATTTCCCTTGTAAATAATGTAAACTACTGAAATATTATAGAAAATTAATCAAAAGAGTTAAAGAAATGTCATGAATAAAACTGAAAATCAAATCAGTTTTACCATTTGAAAGTGTAGATCTCTCACTATCATCAGACTTTATCCATATGTATCATTCTAAAGGGAAATTCCTGTGAACATTCATATTCATCTATTTCAGAATCATTTCTGCTATAAAAACAGTACCACTGGAGTTTCCCTAATTGCCTTTAATTCAGAGTGATGGTGTCAGTTGAATTTAATAAGAACTAAGGTTGATGCAAGTTACACTGTCATACACTGGAAGCAATGATGTGAAAGTTGATGGGATTCAATTGGCAGGAAACACTCAGAAACATAAGTACAGTCAAAGCACAAAATTAGTAATTCTTATATGTGGAGGAAAAGCAAGAAAAAGAAAGTGATGTGAGTTCTAAATAAAAGAGAATTGATATATTTAAAAATTTAACAAAGGTATCTTGATAGTGTATCTAGTGTATCTGCCCTAAATCTATCAGCATTCTATTATTTAATAACTTCAGGTAAAATGTGGGTAACCAGGTTATCTCTTGCAACAGGTTTGCTGCCTGGGAAAACTATTTATTTTTTTGTGTAAACATATACCAGTCAAATAAAACTCAGACATACGCCCAATTTATATGGTATCATCACAACATATGGCATATTAACAAAGACTGATATTTTTATCTCTTATTTCATTGTACCATAACTGTGAGAGAAGGATAATGTGCATGTGAATAAGCACCAGCACAAACACACACAAACACCTGAAGCCCAGGCACATGATAAACACCAGAAATTTTGTTTTATTTCACAGATATTTCTCTATATTAATGAAATTTCATAAAAGATTCACAAATACCATGCTGACTAGGAAAAATAAAAACACATAAGCAAGTATCTAAATTATTTCCTATTTAATTTCTGATATATATCAATATTTTACTTCATTTTTTTTTATCACCTGCAATACATTGGCCAGAAATTTCAACTGTGATCCTGAGTAATTTTTTTTTCCTGAGTAATTACTTACAGTTAATTTAAAACCTAGTAATGTGTGTAAGCAGTTCAAATTATTTCTTACCATGTTCATTACCTTGTATTTGTTATCAGACTATTCCATCTCCTGTTGCAATGCCCGTTTGTCTAAACAGCACTAATGGCATTGGAAAGCCAGCTACTTTTGAAGCAGCGTAAAATAAACTGTGAAGTAGATGTCAAAAGCTATTTCACCTGCTTTACATTCCAATCCTTGCTTTGCTTCACTTGCTTTGCCTCACTCACTTTGCTACTGAGCAGAATCAATAACAGTGTTCATGATGGGATACAGACATTCAGCTCGTAAGCTTTCAAGATATTAGCTTTTTTCACTTATGAAGAGTGGATGGGGAGAAAATGAAATAGTTGGCAAATGTGCTTTTCCTCCTTCTCCAACAACATCTCACCTGTATTTATTGCAGTTTGTGCAGCTATTAAAGACATTTACTTCAAGGTAAATGTGCCAGATTTGACAGTCTGCAAAATATAAAGGACAGCTTTTACAATTGTAACAAAACTATTTGCCCTCCTTTTTTTTCTTCATTACTGGTTTTTAGGCATTGAAGCTTTGTCTAGGCTGTGTGTTGTGCTGCAGTTACAAGACAACAAACATTTCAGCAATTAGTAGTATTCAGGCTAGTGAATATTTTGTCGGGCTACATAGTTATAGGGTTATCCCTGCCTCATTACTGAGGCCAATTTGCTGTGAGACAGCTCAGATCATGTCCCCTGCCCCAGGTGTAACACTAGAAAATAGAAGGGACACAAGGTCTTGCTATATTGTTAATTCTGTCTGTTGCCCACCCCCCACCTTATTGCTGCAATAAATAATGGGTTTTGATTAACTTTCGGTTGGCTGTGGTTGAGGTTATTGGGCCGGATTACTGTAAAAATTGGTTAAGATGAACCTGGAGAATGAACAAAACTTATAAGAGATGATGAAGTTTAAATCCATGGACTGAGAATCATCATTCCTCAAAATATACAAAAAGTTGTCATGGACTGCATTCAGTGATTTGCAGGCTAGTGAGGTCAGGACAGTGTAGGAGTATTTTTAATGTGATGTAGAATAGCTCAAACCAGAATACTTTGAAATGATGGATTTCTGTATGTTTATTTGTTTGTTTTACAAGGCTTTTTACTATTTCATAGGTTTTGGGTTGCTCATTAAAAGTAAATGTAGCTGTTGGCAGATATTCATTACTTTGTTCTTTTCCTCCTTCTGACATTTAAAGGATGACAATACAATGCAGTGCTCCATTGCATCCAGTGAAAAGAAAAAAACTGTTTAAAAGTTAGACTATATCGGAAAAATGAAACGTAAAAATATATTTATATACATATACAACATTCTAAAACAGTATCACAGTGACTTAAATGGTATTTCTCTTCATCTCCTCTTCCCTTTCATTGTTTTCTTTGCTATTTCCAGAATACAAACATCCCTGACAGTCAATAAGGGTAAGAGTTATGTTTAGTCATTTAAAAGTTAGGTGCCCAGCCTTCCACAGAAGGTCCCTTGCATCAACAAGGGCTTTCAATAAGATTCTTTTAACAACAGATTTGATTGCACACCAGAGCTGTCATTTAGCTTGTTTATTAATAGAATAAGGAAGAGGAAGTGAGCACGGATAAGAAATATGTAGACAGCAGGTGATATGTAGAAGGGTCAAGTAATTCAGTAGTTCAAATAAGGAAGATGCAAAGTCCTCTTCACATGTTGTTATCAATCCCATATGAATTGGTTTATTACGTTATTAAAATTCTAAAGCCTGGTTTAATACTCCAGCTCTTATGCACTTTAGTATAGTTTGTTTTAGGCATTACTCCACTTAACTTCAAATAGCAGGTTGGAAGCTGTCCTTCCTGCATGTGCATCCTTGTCACATGATATCCTTTCTATGACTGAAACAAGCCAGAACCCACAAAGCTGTTTTTTTCCTCTTTTATTAATTAGCCAGTTTCGTCACACTTGCAGTCAGTAACAGCTCTGCTCAGGGACAGCAAATCACATGGGCAACTTAGCTGTGTGCCACGTGACATTTTTTTATTTCTGTTCACCACATTAGATCCCAAAGGACATAAGACTTCCTGGCTTTAAGACTGTGACTTTATCACAGCACTCCTGCCCCACATTCCTCAGAAACCTTTGGAAAGAAGATATTCCAAGCCTGTTCACAGAGAAAACCAGCTCTTATTAGTGAGCTGGAGCTTGGCTGGGAACACCAAGAGATCGTTGCAGTGGTGGACCCATTGATTCCTGCTGTCTTCCAGGAATGGGCAATCAGGAAATTAGAGTATTAAGCAGCCATTAACCAGAATAGCCTTGTTGCAGGTCATGTTTTATAGCTCCAGCAGAAAGCTGCACTTGAATCACTTATTACTTGCATGCAGCTAAAGAGACGTCAGTTAGTCAGCTGCTGTGGTGGATGTGGATCTCATTCTAGCCTCTACCTTAAAATATATCCATACTTATTTCCATTTCCTGTTCCACCAGCAACTTGAATTATTCCTTATTTGTATATCACCTTTAAAAAACAAGATAGAAAGTTGTTTTATTTTCTGTACATAATCAAGTAGGTTAGGCTTTATTAGTTTTCTTGTAAATGTTTTTCACCTCTGATCAAATGGCACAAGCAGATCATAAGTACAAGATTCAGATGGAGTTCTTTATTCATACATATATATTCTATGCATAACCAGAACAGAAAAACAGTAGTTCAGATGAAGTCTCAAAAAGTCCTTTAAAATTAACATTTTTTTTTCTGTAATCATAAAAGAGAACAGTTCCCCCACCCTAAAGATGCCTTAAAAGCTTCCTAGTGTCATCCTAGAGACAATTCTGTATTTGCCTTCTTCATAGCTATGTTGTATTTCATAGCCACATCTTGTCATTAACCTGTCCTCCTGTTCCTCATTTATATTCAGCATATAGGAAGTAGCATAAAATCCTGCCAAGTGCATGACCTAGCATTTTGCATGAGTCTTCAGGGTTGTCTGGCATGTTCTGCATATGTAGTCTTGGCTCCCCCTGGTACTGAAACTCCCAGCTTTATGACACTATTGACTTTTCTCAGGATGCTTTCAATATCCGTATGAAATAATTAATGAAACCAAAATTTGATCCGTGAGTAACTCAGCCTCTACTCTCCAACTTTATGCTTCCCTTTTCAACAGTCCCCAGTGCCACTTCCTTTTTCCTTATTTCCCCACCTATCTTATAGTTCTTCTTTAAATTGTGTATTCTTCAGATCAGTTAATTGTTTTCTATGCGACACATTTGAATAATTGAAAAAAGTTTGGTTAGAAGAGAACTGCTTGATTCATTAGGTAAAGAAGCAATTGGGGTTTTTTTGTTTGGTTGGGGTTTGATTTTTTTTTTTTACTTTGTTTGGTTTTGAGGTTTTTCTTCTTTTTTTAAATCAGAAAAAGCCTGTCATGACCTACTATTGGTAAGTTCTTTTTGGACTACATTTTTTTTTTCTCTTTAGTACTATACTTAACTATTCATATCTTTAAGGTACGATACAAATCTAATCTATTTAGAGTATCAGAGTTTCAATACATGTCTTTGTGAATGAATTAATGAATTCAGTGTAAACAACAGCATTGCAAGGAACTTGCTCACCCTGTGAATTACAGAGAGGAAATTCTCTCTTGACAGACAGAAGAGGTAGATAAAGCATAGCTCCTTGTAATATGTTACATCATTCTTTAAAACACGGTTCTTGATTTTGCTGTCTTAAAGTGACCAAACTCTCGACATAGGGAAGTCTATTTCCCTTTGTGGGCCCAATTAAACCAATAGTGTACAGTATACACCTAAAGGCTGGCAAAGTAGCCTAAGATATATTAGAAGGAACATTATTTCTAGACTTTTGAAAAGAAGTCTTTCATGGGGAGTTTTACCATTGGCATTGAATGTCAGACGGCTAAGAATAATTTTGCTTTCCGGCTTCTGAGTGCAGCCCAGTGCTGAAAGGCAAAGCAACTGAATCTTGTCCAGTTTTTTAGCGTAATTATTCTATGACAAAATAAGAACACACACTCTACATCGTTGCTAGAGCTGGACTTTATTTCATGATTTAAGGAAAAAGAAAACACCAATACCTTTACAGGTGAAAAGGTTTTCCACAGATCAGGTGTAATATACTGTTATTTGTGAGTATTTTATCTGAGACATTCAGCAATACTTCAGGAAAAATTACCAATATTAAAGTTCCAAATAAAAGAGTTAACTTCAACTCTTCAACTTTATCAGAAAGCTTAACTATAAAAGGGTCAGATACAACACTGGAAACAACAGCTACTGTGCTGAAGAGGGATTGGACTGAAACAGGAAAATCTCATTTTGATGCTGTCACTTCTCTGCTAAGCTCCTTTAGGGAAATTATATCAACTCAATTGTTTGTAGTTAAGTTCACTCTGTCACTTGATATTGGCATAAGTCATGACATCTTTTAAAAAAAGCAACTGAAAAACAAACCACAAAACACATGTGAAGCAAAGAAGCTAATCACTTACAAGTATTTAATTTTTTTCCAAATTATTCATCTAAAAGCACTCAGTACACCAATAATGGAGTATCTATTCAGATTGCAATCTGGTAAAGTGGTAGTGGGTTCTTCCATAATTCGGGTGAACTCACCTGTTCAGCCTGAGACAGCTATTTAATCAACCCAAATTTCCTTCAGAGACTTATGACTAACCCAATCAACACCAAAATCAAATGTGCAATACTAAAATTATCTCAGGTGCACAGAAATAAATCATGCAGAATTCCACAATAAAAGTACTGCGGAGAGAGGCATTTCAGTAATGCAGGAGGCACAGTTCATTCTATTACACTACTTAATGTTAATATGCTTTAATAGCTCTAATGGCTCAGCATAAACCACATACTGTGTTAGAGCTACATCTGTAGGATGGTGCCATTTGTTCTAACCCCAAATTTGTATTAAATAGCGATATTAGGACAAAAGTATAGGCTAAATATGTTCACGCTACCAGTTTTTTTGGTTTTGACATATTCTCTGAGAGGTAAATTTATGACTAATTAGCACATTTGGTATCATTAGAAAAAATAAAGAACAACAGCTTACAGAAAATTTAATCTGTGACTAATTAATTTTTTTTCTATGCTACCCTTTTGTTAGTAATGAGAGATATGACTATGCTACTTATCATAGTATGTATTTAGGTTGCTAAACTCTATCAGCTCAATCAGCTCTACCATCTACAAATAGAGAACACCATAGAATTGCAACCATCTTGCAAACAGATGGAAAGCAACTGAGCAACTCAATGAGTAATATAGAATGGAGGATTTTGCTCAAGAATAGTATATGAAATATACATACATATATATAAACAAGACACAAGCATCGGAAACAGGTGTATATATATACACAAAGCGTGGGATTGTATTTTCAAGATACTTTAGAGAAGTTGCTTTGGATTTATACCAGAAGTGGACATTCAAAGAATAAAAAGGAAAATCAGATGTTCAATCTTTTCTGACACCTTCACCCACTAAGAGAGTATTTAATCTCCTAAACAGAAGAAATGACTCTGCCAACCCTTGTCAGACAGGAAAAAAGGATTTCAATCTATTTATTTTCTTCCACATCTGCAACATGGGTCAATAGGAATATGGAGCTAATCACTGTGAAAAATAAAGATGGTCTTTTTGAGGTGTCTCTGAGCAGCAGCCATTAATTTAAAAATTATTCCAACTGTACACTATTATAGTAGGAACGTATCTTAAGTTCCTTCTCATCAGTGAACTGAGAGGTTAAATTATGTTGTCAAAGGCAATGCACTGCCGTATTATCTCCTATTAGCTGATTTACTGAATAGAACTCACTTAAAACTTACATAGATCATGGTTGAGCATATATGCTAATGGTACGGTGGTTTTCAACGGTGGTTTTACCTGACAGCTGTGAACTCTGAGCCAGCTTTTCCTATTTTTAATATTCATGACAGAAGCTACAGTAAGGATATGTCACCATGTGATGGATTTACCATGCCTGGATACCAGGTGCCCACCACGCCACTCTATCACTCCCCTTGTCAGCAGGATGGGAGCAGGGGTAGAAAATAAGATGGAGAAAAGCTTATGGGTCTAAATAAACGCAGTTTAATAAAGCAAAATTAAAGGCTGTGGGTGGAAGCAAAGAACACAAAAGATTTATTCTCTACTTCCCATCAGCAGGCAATGTCCAGCCTTTCAGGAAGCAGGCCTTCAGTAAAGGTAGCAATTTCACCAGAACACAAATGTAATAATAAATACTCCCTGGGCCTCCTCCTTCCTCATTGCATTTATTGATGGGCAGATGTCATACGGGTTGGAATATCCCTGTGGTCAGTTGGGGTCAGCTGTCCTGGCTATGTCTCCTGCTAAGATCTTGCCCACCCCCAGGCTGCTGATGAGCAGGGACGGTGGAGAGGCAGCCCTGATGCTGTGGAAGCACTGCTCATCAGCAGCCAACTCACTGGGGTGTTATCAGAACCTTCCTGGCTGCCAATACCAAGCACTGTGAGGGCTGGTGCAGGGAAATGAACTCTGTCTCAGCCAGACCCAATACACACCATTTTCATGTTGAGTTCTACTCTTTGCTTCAAATCTTATAAACAGCATAAAGATTATGATATAAAGGTAGGTTTCAGAGGTACAAATTAGAGGGCCATTGCATAGGAGTACATACCGGGTTTGTTTCCAAGATTTGACTCTTCAAAATAGACACGCTCACACACACACACACAAAAAAAATGGAATGTTTTTCTACATCCTGCATTACTGCACTGTGGAATATGTTGCTACAGATTATTATCAAGGAGAACAGTGTAATGTGTTCAAAAATGAACCGCACAATTTAGTACTGAACACATCCATTAGTGGATATTAAAATAAGAATGTAGATAAAGTCTTTGGGTCAGGAAGGCATTTAGCTGCTGATTCCCAGGAATTATAAGAGCGCAGGAAAGAGGATTACCCAGTGCTCACCTTTTTCTCAAATCCGTTTTTAAGCCTCTGTAACAGGCCATTTAATACAGGAAAAAATTCTCATGATGCACTTCCAATCCTCCAATTGCACATATATCTACTTAAGCCTGCTCTTCCTTGTTCACCTCTCTCTCCGACATGCTTAATGTTTTGGGAGTCTCGAAAACAAACACTGCACTTTTTGACATCAAAGAAAAATATCAACACAGGCTTTGATGAGAACAGTACCGTCAAAATGTAAATATATAAAGAGCATGTACTACTCTGAGGTTCTTGAAAAAGAAAGAGCCTGCACTATTTTAATTAAAATAATGTAGACCCTTACTGACATTACTGCTCAATTTATAATTCCTTTTCTAGTACTTTTAACTACGTCAACTTCAAAAAAAGCAAGGCAAGAGAAAGAATAAACATTTGCCAAATATCCATGAAGATAAAAAGACCCCACTTTTATTGAAACTTTTGGTCAATGAAACTGTTTTTAACAAGAGAAACAAATAACATATAAATTACAATACATTTAAAACATATGTGTAATAAGATTAGTCTGTAAACCACATCCTGTATAAAACTATTGTATAAGAACAACTGAGGGATAATGACTGAAAATAATTACTGATTCATGCTCTGTAGCAACAATACCAGTAGCACCTTGAGTTTAAGGCTTAGAATGAGATCTTCTATTACAATAGCTTGAGAAAATACCACACTTTTCCTGTAAATTTCTATTCATTTTGTAGAAGTACAGCAGGTTCATGTATCAAGGTTTAAAGAATGTGTGTCAGGTGACCAGATAACCTATTTATTGAATCAAAAAATCAAACAGAAAAAGCCGTTTATGAACAGACTTCCTTGTGACTTCATGTTCACCCTTTGGGACACAGCTGGAATTATACAACACATAAAATATGGCACTTCTATTTTTGACTAGCAAGACATCCAAAAGGTAAAAGCAAAGACATAAAACACATTTGAAAACTTGGCTTGAGTTTTGCTCTGGATGGATAAAGACCTCTGTCACTGGAACTCCTATTTATTTTGGAAACAGGCTGTCTGTACCTAATTAAAACCAGAACACAAGTAGATTACACACTTATTGGGTCATATAGCAATCATATGCAAATCACACACTGACTCCAGCATGGATTTCCCACGCACTCTGAGCTGCAAGTTTTTGTCTTGAGCCATTTAGAAATATTGGAGGAAGTCCAATAAAGAAAAAAGCCCCATTTCCCTGTCACAAGGCATGCGACGGTTTGTTTAACGAAAACTAACCCAAACTCTGCCCGGGTTGCCACAGTTGTGTTTCTTTGGCTATTGATTACATGATCACCTGTCTAAACCAAGACTTTAAAATCCCAGGGAGGGGATGAATAATTAGACACAGGGTGGCTGAAGGCAGGGTTACTCAAAGATCAGATTACAGACCGAATCAGCAGTCAAGG
Organism: Rhagologus leucostigma; assembly: GCA_013397725.1. Lineage (NCBI taxonomy): Eukaryota > Metazoa > Chordata > Aves > Passeriformes > Rhagologus > Rhagologus leucostigma. The sequence goes on along the minus strand of VZTD01001192.1, from coordinate 914,590 downwards.
GGAGAAGCTGTGGTCATGCAACATCTTTCATACTCCCACAGGAGAACGCTAACAGCCCCCACTCTTCCCAACACATACACATTTTTTCTGGTGTTTTTGGAGGCAGCTGCAGCACTGTATTACAGTTTCAAGCCCTGAACTGTCTTGGCATGCCTGATTGGCCTAAGAGAATTAGAGCAAAATATTATTTCAGTTGAGTGGATTTTGATAAAAAGCGTGTAGGTATCAATGAAAATTCCCAAGTAAGCTGTTCTTGCCTAGAGGCCTTAGGGCTGATGATATGATGCTTGGCTTCTCTTCACAGATTTGCCACTGACCTGTTTTGTAATCCTCTTTAGTGCCTCCTCCTTTCTTTCCCTCCCACCCAGATGTCTGCTTAAATTGTGGATGTGTCAAGAGAGAAATTATCCCTTTCCATGTATTTTTGCCAATCAAACATTGGTTTTGGTTGCTGGTTCTTTTATGCTTCTAGGAAAAGAAATTCTAACTCCCTTGCCCCCAAAATCTCAACACTACCACCAAAATGACCAGAAGCTTCAAGAGAGAAGATAGGTTATATTGGAACAATTTTGTAAATATTTTGATATGGATTTTATTTGCATCTGCATTTAACAAATATTGGCATGAGAAATGATCATAAAATTTTTTCTTGACTCTAATACACTTTAGCACATTATTCTGTTCTCTGATCAATCATTTCAATGTATTAATAAAATCATGCTGCAAATGTCTTTACTAGCATATTTTTTATGTCTTCATCTCATCAGGGAAAGAAAGCCCTTGTCATTAGAGAAGCCCTGACAAGTCTTGTCATCTCTTTTCTTGTCTTTCTTTTCAGTGTCACTGGATTCCATTGCAGATACTGATAATTTAATAGCATGTCTTTCATACTGGGATACGTCAGATATTGTCTAGTGCTTCTGTTCTGACACAAAAAGAAATCCCTGAAGTATAACATACAGTTACTATGATCTTATATTACATATAAGTGTAGGATGGAATTAAAGCGCTACCTAACTGGTATAGCTTTCTTGTTACTTTTCCCCCTTCTTTTTCATTTAATACTTGACCAAAGAAAAAATAGGCATAATCCAAGGAGAAGAGAATCTTAGAACTTCAAACTCTTTGTCAAATGCCCCAAGTCACTAAAGTGATATACATCCTTCTCTTAGCTTGGATCACTCTCTACTAACATCCATGCATCCATGCATCCATCCATTACAATCAACACTGTAAACAGTTCCATGCTACAAATTTAAGAGACAGTTTAAACACCAGGTGAGCTTATTTCCTGCAACTTCTAGGTTATTATCTGTGGTATGCCACGAAACATTGGTAGATGGGGTTTTAATACAATCTTTTATGTTTTATGACTGTTCCTGTTATATGTTAATAAGTAATTGCCTTGAAATTCCCTAAAATAAGACCCTACAAAGGGTTACAATTCTTCCTCGGTAACATTCTCCAGTTATTCGTTGCATATCTCTATCTTCTTTTATTTTTTTTGATTTCTTCTTTAAGCTAAACAATCCTTCTTTCCATTCTTCCTTGTATGTCTAATAAACTGGCACTTGAACTTTTAAGACAGACTACAAATAAAATGAATGCAGTGTTCCAGATGTGAAAGTCTTATTGATTTAACCTGACATTAAAAGAATTTACTTCTATCCTGAACTTTAATCAACCTCACAATTCCTTTTTAAAGCAAAATTCTTGTTGAGCAATCATTTCATTAAACTCCCTACAGTCCAACTATGCCTCTTCATTGAATAATTGTGGAACAAGAACAGTGCCCATCTACTAGCTGTTTTAAGCATTTGTGTACTCCTTTAAAATACTCCTTGGTTTTAAATTTTTGTTTTGTTCAGCTGCCGCCACTTCGGTAATATATGACACTGAGACAAAATGAGACAACAGGCCTTCATCAGGACAGGGTACTATTGTGAAAACATGACTTTAGGTACCTATAGATTTACCGTACTTCAAGCGTGTGGATCAGCATGAGATGTCCGTGGAGAATTTTTCTATTGCACTGTTTCAGAAGTAAATGACAAAAAATATACTGTGATCTTTTCTTCAAGGAGATCTGCTTCTCCTGACAGCCTGAAAAGACTCTGCGCTTGGTGAGAGAATTGATTTTCATGTAGGAATCTGACCACGCCCATCACAGGGAAAAACTGCACAGACCTAGACAAACTGAAATAATATGAAAACTAGCAGGTTACAGGTGGCTGTCGTGTGATAGCACAGCTTTGCTGTTGATTGCAAGGACCCCCTGTCTCTGCCCAGTTCCTTGGGAACAACCTCACCCCGCCATGACCCAGAATCTATGTCAGTCCTCCCAGGCTGTGAGTCCCTGCTGATGGTCTCCAGCCCCTCAGCCCACCCCCAGCCTGGGTCCCTCCCAGTGTTCAGGGAAATGCCCAGTGCCAAGGTTGCGGCTGTCCCCACTGTCCCTTGGCCACCCTGTTCCTGCCTGGGGCTGGGAGTCCTATGTGGTCCCCAGCTCGCTGACCATCATCCTGTAAGATTCCCTGACATTAGTAACTGAGGCCACAGAGGAACTTAACTTGAAAATCCCAGTGGTGGCCACTGGGATGTGCTGAGGAATCTATGGGTGCAACAAAACAGGAATACCTGAAATCAGACTCCCACTGGAGCTGGTAATGTGGAGAGGCAGGCATGTCTGAGGCCCTGCTGGGTCTATTCCTTCCACACACTTCTAATCTGCACGTGTCAGAAACTTCTGTTTCTAAAAATGATACAGGAAGAGGACATTTAATTAAGGTAAACCTGTCTAGATTGTGATCTGAAAGTGTTGCCAGATGAACTCTAGCAAAACAGATCAAGACTTATTAATTATTTACCCAGAGGGCAATTAGTAAATATTTACCATTTAGAGTCTAATTAAAATAGAAGCAAGAGTACAGTCAAGTTAAGCACCCTGTCTTGGAGGTCATTCCAGCGCTTTTTGGCAAAAGACATTTATGGGAAAGCCTTGCAGATAAACAGATCTGAATGCAGACTGTAGCAGACTTTTTTTATTACAGCACGTAAATCATTTAACTCTAATGTCTTTAATTGGCCTTGATCAGACTAATGTTTTTTTTCCAGGAAAAAAATGGCATGTTACAGTACCTCAGGACACTTTGGGTTGATTTGTTTTTTTTTTTCACAGAGATTTGAGAAAGGAATGCTGGCATGCTCATCTAATATGCCAGTTGCAGTGAACATAATGGGTACCTCTGAACGCGGGTAAAATGCTGAGAAGGGTTTTCTAGGACCCCCAAAAAGTCTTCAGATATGTGTCGTAAGAAGATACATTAGTTTGAAGTAGTGTTCTAGAGATGGGCTTGAGTCAAAACTTTCTTCTGGAGCAATTCCAAACACATCATAGAATATCCTGAGCTGGAAGAGACCCACAAGGATAATCAAAGTCCAACTCCTGGCCCTGCACAGAGCAGGCCCAAGAATCCCACCACATGCCTGAAAGTATTGCCCAAACCCTTCTTGAACTCTTGTAGGCTTGGTGCTGTGACCACTTTCCCAGGGAGCTGTTCCAGTGACCCATGTGGAAATCAAATCAGAACCTGATCTCACACTGTGAGGAAATTAGGAATATAAACATCTTACATGCACACATGTGTAACCGAAATCCAAATTATAAAAACTCTGTACATTGGACAAGTAATTTGCATAAATCCTTTATAAAACCTTGCAGCCTCATGGACCACTTTACTGGTTCTACAATTGAATATCAGTATGTCTGAAGAGATTTATGCCTGGAGAAGTTTAATATGTATTTTATAAAATGAGGTTTTGTTGTGATATGTGTTTACTGGTAGACAGCTAGAGAAGAACTTGGACCAATATATTGATTTCTGTAATTTCTGTCCACTGTATTTGTCCTTAGGGATGTGTCTTGCAATTAAATGTGATCATAAATCTGAAAGGAGCAATGGGAATGTTGAGGCTCTCTCCCCATAAAAAACACTTGCTGAAACAGAATAGAAATTTGAAATTTCTACTTCAGTGAGAACTAAAGAAAAATAATCCTTTGCTCACCTGAATAAATATATTTAAAGTTCTGCTTTGCTCTTTGTACCACAGCAGTAGCATTCTGGTTTGCCACAACTCGCCATTCTACTGACTATAAAACTGACTGTTTCATAAATTTAGGAGAGATTTATGAGGAAATTAAGGACTAAAATACCTTTTGCCAGCTCATGACTCGCAGAATTGAAATCTACGGATTGTCCCAATTACTGAATACAGCAGAAGGGAAACTGGAAAAAAGCTGGTGACTGAAAGGAATAAATTGAGTGACCCCAGGAATGTGTTAAGTTGTTAGCACAGAGGCTGCTGAGCCCCTGAAGCAAGTTTTTGTACTAATGTATATGTAGATCCCATGAATAATGGTTAAAAAAAATAGCATTCTCTTGACCATCTCATTGTTTCACAAACCCTGCTCAATCTTTTGGTACTGTGGGCTAAGTAAGTAACAGGTAAACATGGTCCAAATGAAAGTGAAGATAGCTGCCCTGTCGCATTCTTCCCACCCTTCTTTCTTCTTGGAGAGATTCATAGACTCTGCAGAGAATAGCTTCGGACACGGAGTTCCATGTAGCTTTGTTTCTCACTTGGAATGCAGTGTTTCACATTACAGCAAGCCCAGGTGCCATTTCAGTACAGCAGCACTTTAACAATAGCCCATTTCCATATATTTCAAGAGGGGGAGAAACTATTGTTTATTAGAAGAATTCTAAGTAATTGGCAGCCGTCACAAATTCTCCAGCTGGCCAAGTGCTAATGTGTTATTAGCTGAATCTCTGAACATTTTGTGATCATTATAAATAGGCATAGGGCAAGTTGTTGTTTATAATGGAAATATTAAAATTAGCATACGTATATAAGTATATAAGTACACACATGCACTAGTATATTCCAGTAAACATTCACTGCATTTGATTACAGAGCTTCTCTTGTTGGATTGTGCTATGAGCTATGTAATTCAGGATTTCAGAGGGGAATTGATGTGTGACTGATAAAGGATTTGACCTGCTGTTACTGACTTTAATATGTGAACCAAGCCGTTAATGGGGTTTCCCATGCAAGAGGAGGAGCTCTCAATATTGCATTGTGAGTTTTTTCTAGAAGCCTGAAAAAGGTTGGATTGTGGTCTTTGGTGGCCAGCTAACAACAGTCTATTCATAAAGGCCATAAACAGAGCAAAGTTACTCTTTGCTCAAGCTCTGATGGAACTGCTAGGCTACAAGTGAGAGAAAAAAATTAGGCGTCCAATTTAGAATAAGTTCTTTTAAGGCTGATTTCCTTAAAATGGGGTTTTAAGAGAAGGTTGAACCAATCACAGTGTGATAGAAGTTGTCTGACCTGAAAAGTATCAATCTACTTAGATAAAGTGTACACTTATGGGGCTATTGTTTAATCTTACCAAATGGGAAGCAAACAACTGATTTCAAGCTTAAAAAGAGGGAGGCAACAGATTTCTTTATCAAGTCAATTTACTGCTTGTTATGCCAGCATAATAAAAAACAGTCTCGTAATTCCGGTATGTTCCTTCCAAGAAAATTTTAGTAAATTCAATTATGGAATTGAATATCACTGTTCAGTTCTTCCTCTTGAGACCTACATAATGCTGGAAAGCTTATTCAAATCAGGAGAGAATTCAAAATATTTTCACCATTCTTGCATTTCATGTGTAACTTCATTGTAAATATTAAATTATTTATGTGAATTTAATCAAGCTTGCAGCTGCGAATTATAAAGGAACACTCTTCCACTGCACACACTCTTAGCCTTTCAAACTGTTCTCCTCACAGACTGTGGCAGTGACTGTTATAGTCAATTTTGCTCCCGTCTATTCAAACTGTTCTTCTGCCTTTGATATTTTTGAGATCTAGTAAGCCATGTTTATAGGACCGTAAGCTCTTTCACTTCAGATTGGCCTCTATAAAATCAGTTGTTTTTTATAGAATGTTTATTGGTCCTATTCAAAATTTAAATAGTGAAACTGTGACCTTCAAACTGTAACATGGCAGTAAGAGCCATCTCACTTAACCTCATTTTTTACTGTAATATAAATCATACTCTGTTAATTGTCTGAATTCTTTCAGTGGTCAATGGACAAAAAATTTCAGTGTGATGTATTCTAGTTGTTTTAAGTACTTGTCTTAAGCTGGGAAGCAAAATCACTAGGTTTTTATCTATTTACTAAAGAAAAAGCTCTCTGACTGGACACTAAAAATATGTATCCTGATGCGTATACCCAAAGATATGTAAAGACAGCCGAAAAGATGTGAGATTATTTTTAATATGTGTCCCACACAGTACAAACCCTACAAAAAAATTTAAAACATGTAGATTGATCTTTGTTAAGATATCTTGGTTTGCATTAGTGTTAGTAATTTTATCGAAATGAAGAGTTTCTTGTGGAAACACCTTTATGTGTATTGCTTAGGTGTCATGCAGGCCCTAAAATTCAACATTACAACACCAACATTCAGGTATTTGGACACCAGCTGGAATTTTTCAGCCCTCAGTAACACACGAAATATTCACATCATCTAAATTAGGTGACTAATTCAGGAAGAATTAAGAAGACAAAGGTAAGGGATTATACTCCTTTTATAGTCAGCGGGGAGAGAAAAAAGACTCTTTTGTCAAACTCTGCTTCCTTTTGTATGGAGTAATGAAATAATTATTGGACCGAGGGAGAACCTTAATAACTTAGAAGCTGGAGAGAGACGTCTCCTGCAAGCAGTCTTACATTTTAAATAAAATGGAACATTTTCAATAACAGTGAAAGTGCTTACCTGAAAACACTTAACCTTGGCGTTACAAAGCAATATGCTCTTTAGATTGAGTTCTGCAAATCAGAGAACAAAATGGTGATCCAGCATCATCTGGGTAACCAGAGATACCAATGATTCCATCTCTGGGAGTCGAGAAATATTGTCTAACCATTAACTGGCTGCGCAGAAAGAGAGGTATCTCCCTTAACCACCAGCAAAGAGGAGGAATGTTCAGAATTTTGTTATCAGAGAAGGACTGCAAATTTTGCTAAGACTTGGGATAAGTGCCAATACATGCAGAGCCTGCAAAAACAAGGGTTCTGCTTGGCAAAGTGCAAAACAACTGGGCTCCATTCCTGAAACTAGTAAGTGTATAATTTCAAGTAGTTTTGTGACTTTTTAATTTTAGGTACATGTAGTGGAAATTTTATGCCCAAATAGGAATGTATTTATTTCAGTAGTTCCACAGTAAACAAAGACTGTATTCAACACAAGGGATGAGTCACTGCTTTCAGGGAACACCCCTCTCATAGCTTTCCCACATTGCTAAGTATACAAAGAAACTCCCCTTCCAAATATTTCCCACCACCTGGGAGGGTTAAAACATCCTCATAGTAAAGGGAGGAGAACAGGCGTAGGAGATATTTCAACACAGTTCAGAAACACGTACTAACTTTTCTCTCAACCTCTTAAAGATTTTCTACATTTTCCAAGAAGGAGCTTGTGATCCTTGCTTTTCTGTGCGGCAGATTCTCTGAGAAGCAGAGAGAACTAATGTTGATAAGGATAAGATCAAAGTCTCAACAGGCACTGTTCTTCTCTCCTTATATGACATGAAACCAAATCCTGCAATAGTTTGCCTAATGCATTAGACAAACATTTATAATGCTGATACCAATAACACACTGTCAGACTTTTATATTAAATATTGACTCATGTCTTGCTGAAACAAACCTGTACAGAAAGAAAAAAATGGTCCAAAATAGAACAGAAAAAAAGACTTATATGAAAACTTTAATTTGCAGTTTGCCTGTGTACAAGCCAAAATATGCTCAGCTTTCTTCGAGTGATAGTTGCTTTTTTTCCCTTTTCTTAAGAAAAATAGAAATGGGTTTGCTTCACGTTACTATTCTTAACTGAATTCTTATACTCATATTAGAAAAAAAAAAGTGAGCTATTTAAAAAAGTCTGAACTCTGATAACCCTCAAGCTATCATTGTCTAAGTATCATTCAGGTTATTTTTTATAGGAAGGGGGAAAAAAAAGGAACAAAAAAAATTGACATTTTCAGTGTTTTCTCATTCGTTTAACCCAGAGAATTCAAATGACCCAGCAGTAAGTTGAAGCCCATGGGTGTTATAGCACCAGCAACACAGCTAGTTATGTGAAGTTTAATCATCTAATGTCCCTCGTGATCTTCTGAAAAATGAACTTTAAAAGAAAAGGAGTTAAGTCATACTAAGTCATGAGTCAAAAAGCAAAGACTGAGGAGAAGGTATATCCCTGAGTGATTTGGATGAGACATTTAGAAAATTGGGGGATTAGTAAAATACTATTTTGTTTGGATTTGGAAAGGACCATTCAAACTGTATTTTGTAAACACCAATCTCAAAGCGGAATTTAAGGGCAAAAGAAATAGCACAGCTACATCCCACATGCCTAAGCAACAAGAACAACTCTGTAATGTAGGACTTTAATTAACAGGTGATAATGCAAATTTAAAAACAAAGATGAACTATTGAGAATTCAGTATTTGAGTTCATAAGAATAGAGAGTGAAGCTCAGTGTCCTTTCATGCTCATGGTCCTCAGACATATTTAGCTCATACAGTGACAGAAGTAGTTTATCCATTCTGAAGAGTCAGGAACACCTGAGTCAAGTGAGGGCTGACTTTGCAAGAGAGGCAGAACAAGCTAAATTTAATCAAGTAAAGTCCAAGTGGAAATTATAAAGGAATTAAAGAGATGTCCCAAGAAAAGGTATTAGGATAGCTGCTTGTAAGTAAAATTACTTTTGTCAGGTTTTATTTCAAGACCATCATATCTAATTCTCAAAGAGTTTGCAAACGCCAAGCTACCTCAAGTCTTATCATTAGAATGGGGTGTATGGACCATTTACCTTTCTTGACAGGTCATATTTTCTTAGCAGAAAATAGTAAACCTTTGTGTAGACCCAAGATAGGGCTAATCTGTTGCTTCGATGAGTCACCCTGTATATTTTGTTGAAATGACAAGAGTACACCCAGTCCCCTAGCTGGTTAGACATTAACCAGAAGTTAAATGCATAATTAACTTCAACCTCTATTAGTGTTTAGTTCTGAAGAGATCACATTCCGATAAGTACCTGTTAATCTTTTATTTTTGTAAAGTAGACAGCTCCGCTTCCTGTAAGTCCAGTAGACACCCAAAGTAAGAAACAAAACACAGGAGCTGCTGCACAGGTCAGTCCAGCAGACTGTTTGCTTGTTTACCATGGTGACAAGCTCCAATCGCTGCATCAAAAAGTTAGCACAAACAAAACTGCACCCAGAACTTTGCTTATTCTTCAGGTGATTTTTTTCTCATTTACTTAAGAAGAAGAGGGTGGTGTAGAAGGCAAACAATTTTTTTATCCCTTCCAAACCACTTTTTAGTAAACTACTATTACATGTCTAAATATTTTCAGCCTCCATGGCGGTTATTTTGAAACCTAAGATTTCAAATCTGGGTGTTAAGGCGTGCCATATCCCAAATACAGAGATATTTGCTTCTCCGAAGATGGAGGTTAAGGGGTGAAAGTTGTAACCCTCCAAAGCTGCACCAGTTTCAGCTGGAAGAATTGTATGAGTCCTGTCTCTAACAGAAGAAGATTATGACAAGTTAATTTGTAAATCATAGCTTTTCTATTTTCCTTTAGGAGTCCCACAGATTTTTTACTGGTTGTTCCTCTCAGTGTTGTTCAAGAGGAACACTCTAAAGGGACGCTCTCAATCCCTGAGCAAAAGCACTGCTGATTGTAGAATACCAGGCATGGGGCTCAAGCAACTGTTTCTTCAGAAGCCGCACACAAAAATGGTGGTCTAGCTCTAAGCAGCAGCTCGGTACTGTGGGCTGCTGCTCTTTCATGGGGAAATTCCTCCTACAACATGAGCTTTGATAAGAGCAATGTCTTTAGGGTCTGAGGCAATGCTTTGTTTAGTCATAGGGTGAAGTGGGACAAACTTATCCAAGATAAATTCTTTGGGAGTCTGATTTCACACAAACCAGTGAAGAAAGCCACACAGCAAACAGGAAAGCTTTTCTTTATTGCTGTTATCTTAAGTCGTAATTTAGTTATATCACTCAGCATGACAAAAGATTTGAGTCCTTCAAAAGCAGTCAAACTCATTATTGTTGTTGAGATGTGTTTAGATGGCAGAAACCATATCTTGTGCTTTTTAAAATTCTCCAGAGGATTTACCACTATTGTGATTTACTCTCAAAGAAAATAATTGCTTTGACCAGTGGCCAACAGGGAAAAATTTGAAATAATAATTTTTTTTCCCCAGCAAACAAACACTAATTATACAAGTTAATCGCTAAAGTAGGCTCAGGAGCTCATGTTTCACTGAATGCGACTACAGGAAATATCCTTGGAATAACTACAGTCAATTAGATGAGTTTCAATTATAACATAAATGTCAGGAACAAGAAATGCAGATGGATACCCCAGATAAATCAAGAATGCAAGATTAAGAATACTTTTGCAACCTGTTAAGATTCAAACATTTTACTTTTCCAAGACAAACACCAGGTTACTGAAATTAAGGTGGAGTTAATGATGCTTACAAAACCAAGATACAGCAATTCCTCTATCATGATCTTTTTATTTAATTCCTGTTAAAGAAACGTTGGAGAGGAGGTGTTTTTCAAGGGTTGCTACAAAACTCTTATTCTTGGAAAAAACCCAGACCCTAAGCTTTTTGTATAATTATTAAAATAAAATAAAGGATTTCATATAATGAAAATTCCAGTATTTTTGAAACACCTTTCCATCCTGCCGTAGGACAGAAAGATAAAACACCAAAAGTTGTCAAAACCCAAATTGTTCCATGTGTGCTCAAATGAAGAAATGCTATTTTCAGGAATATGGCACTTCCTCAGCCTATGAATCTCATTCTTCTTGTACTAGATTTTTATTATCTGACACAAGTAGTGTCTTTCAATATATTCTAATAAAAAAAGAATTCTGCAGCAGGATTTTTCCTGATATTTGAAATGCCATGGCCACTGCATTTTAGAACTAATCATGGTGAAGTATATTTCCTAACTAGTTCTATAATTCCCTAAACATAGTCACCCAAAAGTTAGGTCACAGACCCACTCTTAGAAAAGAGACTTCAGCAAATTAAAAATACACAGATTAGAAGTCCACTGTATTCATAAATACTGATAGTCAAATGTGGTAAGTGTATGTGATAGGATTTAGCTGAAAACTTTTTACAGAGTTTCTTAGGAGCTGCTCAGCTGTTTCAGTTGCCCTTGATTTTTCAGTGGATATGCAACAGCTTGATGTCTTTCAGGCCTGAGCTTGTGGAGAAGTCATCTTTCCTACACTGCATCACGCAATGATCTTTGGGACAGCAACTGGCAAGGGAAGACCTTCTGAAACTGCTTGGGACTGCAGCTCTATCACAGCAAAAAGTGTCAATACACATGGTTTGCTCATGGCTTCCGAAGTCACTCCTCCAAGTAACACAAAGGGTGATGTGCCCTGGGTGGCTCACAGGCAGCATGACATTTAAACTCTGCTGAATCACCCAGAGCATAGATAATAAATGTCGTGGTGCGGTTTGTTTAAAATTGTTGCCTCACTTTACAGTTTCTTCAGTACCCGGGTTGTAACTCTGGCCAAGTGGTGTAAGTTCTGCCTTTGCACAAGTGAATCATTGCTGTGCTGTACAGGAGGACATTCATCCCTGTGGGTCTAAGGTTAGGAAATACAATATATCTGAATTTGCTCTGCAGTTCTCAGAGTGATTCATGAGATCTTATCTACAAGCCAGCCCTGTAGGCTTGGCTCAGACAAAAAGAGGAGACAAAATGGGGTGTGTTAGGAATTCCTCTTGCATTAAATACTTTGGGAAATGACAGACAAATGCTCCCCTCTAGTGAAATGGCTAGTGGACTAAAATGTCAGCTAAGTAAGCAAAGCAAAAAGGTGCTTGCATGTGTGCATGTGCATGCAGAAAAACTCAAAATTGCACACCTTGCATCTAAACTGACATCCTCTATGCTAGAATATGTGTTTCACTTTTCTCAGATTTAATTTATACTGCAGAGAAATACTTTGCTAAGAAACAGTAATGAATGGCTGAGTACTGTTAATATAAAAACTTTCCACGACTTCAAAACCATCTTACAAGTGCATTTCTCATTACTTTTTTTCTTCTGCTTTTGAATGTTCTCTAACAAGAAAAAACCAGCAGCCTGAGAAAAGAAAATCATCATCTGTTGTTATCATAGTGATAAATCATCTTGAATAAGGGCTTATGTGCTTTCCTGTTAAACAAAACAAAAGATATTCTTAAATGCTACAAGATTCCACAAGCATTTCTGCCGTGACGGTCTCTGTCCAGCTAGCAGGGTGACCAAGCACCGGGCACCCGCCTGCATGGGAGGGGATGATGGAGGCAGCTCGCAAGGGCGCGGGAGGGTTGGCGAAGATCCAGCATGGTTTCACCTAACCCACCGATGTTGAGGGCACGCCGAGGAGGTAGGAATGAGGCGGAGGGACTTCTTTGTGGAAAAGCAGGAGAAGATTTATTCAACTTAGAGGTCATGAGAAGAAGTCCCAAAAAGCCGTTACCAGGGCTTGTTATGCCCTTACCAAATGGGAGGGGAAAACACGAAACAACCAATAATGCAGGGATGTGGGGTTTGAATCCTGGTGGGTAAAGGGTACAGACTGATAGAGGATAACGTGGGAGGGGCGAAATACTGTGGGCCAACGGGGGATCAGGGAACCCTCTGTGGGAAGAACCAAACACAGAGGGGAAACGGGGAGATGGCAGTGGCCAGTATGATATTGCTGGCCGTGGAACCGGCCATAACACACCGCAACACATTTCAAATACATCACAAAAAAAATTTAAAGAGAGAAAAAAATACATAGAAGCTCTGACTATAATAAAAACATTTGGCTTGTCCTTTACACGGTGTATTTTGAAGTGCTGAGCTTGCAGAAATAAATATGCATATTTAAAAATTTTTATTAAAACAGAATATAAAATAAAAGATCTCTTCTTAAAGCCTAGGAAGACATTCTGTGTTGAGATAAACTATTATTATATATGAAACTGGAGCAGAAAATTTTAAAGAATATTCAAAATGGACTTTTGTCTACTCTTAACAACAAATAAGACTTGAAAATGTTCCTTTTTGCTCATAGAATATGTGCAATCAGCTTACAGAGTTCTGAAATTACCTTTGTGCTTGTAATTTACAGGACAAATTTTTGTTCTGAGTGTTGTCCTCTTAGTTTCTCATAAATTTGTTATTGATGACTGAACGGTGAATACTAGAATTGTGTTTTGAGTTATAATTGGTCGTATAAATCAAATGAAATAATTTCTATTTCCTGACTAAATACACTAAACTTCTAACATCAGGTTATATGGTTCGGAAAAGCCTTTGAGGGCATGAAATTTCTTAGGGAGGAGAAGTAGCAGATAAAGAGGATTGAAAATTTTTGATATATTTTAAACCTCTTTTCTTTCTAGGCAATGTAAGCCTTGCCTTAGGGATAGTTCCTAGAAAAATTAGACTACTCTAAAATTGCATGGCTGAGAGCACACCGGTTTAAATTAATTTTTCATTGTCAATCCGCATAATGTAATTATATATGCTTGTGTGGTCTCAGTTGTAGAAAATGCAGAGGATTTTAGTATTTTGCATGAAGTACTGGAAAGCTTGACCTCTGCTTGTCTGAGACATTATAGTCACCAAATGCATCACTTTCCTTTGATGTTCACCTGCACCATTTGAAGACGCGGACCCTGGAAATGAAAGAAAGGACAAAAGGGTAACTTGCAAGGACATTTTCCATGGGCATTAGCATAAGAAAAGATAATTGCAATCCATGGGGGTATTTCAGGCTAATACCCTTATGTGGTTGATCCAGTGAGTACATTGAGTAACTGGCCATGCTCACACTTTTAACTCATTGCATGTTTTTGAAGTGTGAAAGTGATTAAAACTAACATTACCATGAACTCATGTACAGACTCAGTAAATATAGACCACTGGAAGGAGTTTGAAAGGTTTAATCTTCACCACTTGCGGCTGTCAAGGTCTACACTTTGGTGACTGAAGAGATTTTCTAAAGAAAAAAAGATCATAAATTACCCAACTGTCAGAAGAAATGTTTGGGACAATTACAAGAAAAATCTTTTCACTTTCTTCGATATTTTTTTTCAAATATCATTCCTAGAACAGACCTGTGTTAGAGGCCTAAGACTTCTGTTCTGACAAATGCTTGAATGTGAGTTTAAATGTTCACTTCTGATGCATAACTACTGAAGGAAAATAGCATATCTCAGATGTTGGCTGGAAATTCATGGGTAAGAAGGTAGCTATAAATTTATTTTCATAAATACGTAATGATCAAAGGTGGGGGATTTGTACACTTTTTACTGCTTTGTATTTAGCCGAATTCTTCCTAATTATTTTGCTGTCAAAATCTTAGTCTGCATTTTGAAGAGTGTATCTGTACAAATTACAGAGAGTTTTGTATTTGTTGTTCAAGCCACAAGCCACTGTGGATTTGTGACTGAATGTGTAGGATAAAGTCCCAACTTGTTTAGGTAGCCCCTAAAAGAGTGTGTTCTAATGCTTACATAGGAATTTTTTTGCCTAATTCCTAATACTACAAACTGAATCTGCACTTTCAAAAATCAAAGTGTTTCTATAAAATAGTAGTGGTTGTAAGTTACTTGTTAAATGAAGTCAAAAGGAAACCTTCCCACTGAGGATGGAAAGCTTCAAGGAGAACCAGCAATTTCACAGGAGAGAGACTTTGATGGATTCTGAATTTCAAAACAGATTTCCAGACCTAATTTTCAAAAGAACATTCAAAAAAAAGCCATTTAAACTAGATGACACCAGAAAATACTTTTATTTTTCTAAGACATAAAAATTGAGTTTTCAGTGCAGTTGCAGTGAAAAAAAGACCACTGTCTTGGTGTAACACAATTTAATTCAATGGGTTTTGAAATCATCTCACAGAAACAACAGCTGAAATGTGATTAAATTCCAAGAATCAATGAAAACAAGCTGCATTAGAGCATCAAGAGTGATTCTGCTCTTACTTGTGATGGTGTAGTTTGACAGTTGGTGAATTTGGACCAGGACCCTTCTTTGAGGAACACTATTTTTAATTGCTTTTTCTTTTCACAAAGAGATTACAGTCAGAGAAAGACATCAGTGTATTCCATGAAAATAAATGTATTTATATTGAGGTGAGTCTTGGTACTTTTAATTTTTTTTTAATTGTTATTATTGTTTTTATTTTAAGCTTCTGACGTTGTCAAATCACAGTCATTTCTGCAGAATAATATGAAATTAAGTAGTCATATACTATGCATCTCCACTTAGAAACTGTTGAAAAAAGTAGGAATCATTTCTAGCTTACCTTAACAGCCATATATCCCGCTGACAAATAATTTCAGCACATTGCCCCCACAAGAAACTCCCATATTTCTGATGATTCTGGTATTATACCATACACATGCACCAGACATTTGTCCTAAGCAAGCACAAAGCCCTAAGACAGCAGTACTGTCCTCAGTTTTACTGAGTAAATCTGTCGTGGAAGGTTTTGTGTTAGGGTCTTACTTCCTAAATTTGATGGTTTATGCAGATAGATAGATAGATAGATAGATAGATAGGTAGATAGATAGATAGATAGATAGATGTTCAGTTATTATAAGCATTGCTTTGTTAACTAGAGCACCATAAACCTTCATCCTGTGAGAATTTCAAAGAAGTTTTAGGAGAAGCTGACCTTCAAGAAGTTATCTGCCCACTGTAATATCAAAAGAGCCTCAGCTGAACAGACTTTATTAATTTTTTCCACATTATCTCCTTATTTGAACACAACAGAACAGGTGCTGATATTCATTTGCACCC
Organism: Rhagologus leucostigma; assembly: GCA_013397725.1. Lineage (NCBI taxonomy): Eukaryota > Metazoa > Chordata > Aves > Passeriformes > Rhagologus > Rhagologus leucostigma. The sequence goes on along the minus strand of VZTD01001192.1, from coordinate 898,632 downwards.
AGCCTTCAGAGCCTACACTTCTGTCTTAAGACACTGTAAACTTACTTGAAATATATTAAATAATAAATCATCTCCACAACCAAAACTATTTGCAGAATTTTTTTTTTTAAAAGGAATAATATACTTTTTAAATAGAAGAGATTATGTATTTGTTTGAAATAATGTGATGGGGTGTGAAAGAAGTGCAATTAGAGTTGCCAAAAAATGTAGGATTTGGCAGGCACAGCAGAAAATAACCATCATATTGAAACAGCACTTTTGGCAGTACTCAGAAGTCATTAGGTTTGTATAAAATTGTGCCCTGCTACTATAAGCAAGCAGAAGTAAAGTTTTGTTGAATATGTTTGCACACAAAGTGACACTTTTCTTTATTGTTGTGAAGTATTGTAATATTTTTTGCACACAGTGCTCAAGCTAAACTTTTTTCCTAACACCTTACCCACATGTCTCTGAACCTATGAAGAAGGGCCAGAATTTCACTCTTTGACAGTACTGCTCTGAGTCCAGCAAAGCATGAATCCTAAAAGTCATGCTATGTTTCCAGGTACTTTAAAACCATAAATCCATATTTAATTAGAGGTTCATGAAATACTGCAGAAGATAAGATCTCTGTTCTAAAAATGAAATAAAAACCTGGGCCTTTGGCTTTCTTCTCTGACTCTGGGCCATAATTTAATTAAAACTGCATATCATATGCTAAAAATCTCATTGACAAGTCTTAGTTGAGGAATTCAGATTCCTTGTGGTACCTCAATCTGTGCTTTCTATTTTGCTGTCATATTGTTCCATATTATTATCCTGTCTCCCACCCCCCTGCATCATGCATCCCTTCCTGTCTTGTTTCTCATTAGCAAAGTGAATCCCTTTTGAGATTTAATGCTGTAATGTCGAAGTTTGAACACTGGCATCTTACTATCTTAATGGATATCTTACTTGACAGCTCTGTGAATTTTAGCTTTCTTCTTTAAAAGCATATATTTGTGGGAAAAAGCTGACATTGAATTTAAGTGCAGGGAGCTCAGGCAGGATTGAAATGGAAACCTAGCTAAAATAACTGTGATTTCTTCCTACTGCGTTAGAAACTGGAGTAAGCTTGAGACATTAAAAAGAAAATAGTGCAGCAGTGATGTAACTGGAAAGCCCGTCCTTTGTATCAAACGCCAGAGCGTGATATTAATGATTTATTATACAAATTTGTTATTACATTTTACAGCAAAGTTACGGACAAGGATGACACCGAGGTAGATTTTGCTTGTATGTCTGGGAAATTCTGTGTTCATGTGGAGAAATATCTGTTCTTGAATCCATGAAATAGTTTTCATGTTTTGGCAGTGAGAGTCTTGGAAGTGCAGTCAGTCACAGGAGTGGGGTTTACGTATCCTCATTAAAAATCTTGCAGTTTGTAAACAGTTGTAGGTACAATAGCATTTTCAGTCCCTAGAGTAGCAAGGAGTGGTGGCATTTCAGATCTTTTTCATTTCAGAGGGAACATTTTTAGATAGTACAAAAGAATAGATACTTGTGATTTCAAGCTATTTACAGTAACTACTTTGTGTTTTCAGTGTGTGTATGCATTTGTATCCCTGCCACTGAGTGGGAATATGGATGTGACAGAAGATTGTTCATTGACAGAAGACAACTGGGAAGCTTGTACTGTAGCTATACTATGTAAACTGAAGTTATTAATCTATCTGGAACAGTAAAATATTACTTTCCATATTAAGAAAGACTACTCATATACAAGGGTGATGTTGTCATAGTCTTAATTTACATGAAATTAGCTGTTCCTTTGGAACTGGTCTGTAAGAGGCCAATTCACATGGATTTTCTACACAATCGGATCTAAAGTGTTTCTCAGACACTGGACCCACACGCATCATTTGCATGAGATATCTTAATATAAATATTTCACAGCATATTTCCTCCTCACAGCTGTACTTCTGAAGTAGCACCCACACCTTCTGTTCTTGAAAAATTGCACTTTCTCTCCAACAGCTGAATTCTGCAACTAGGAAAATTCATGTCTGCCCACTCCCTCTCTCTCCTCAATTTTCAGGCAGAATCCAAAGCCTAACTATACTGATAAAAATCCATTCACTGACTCATGAGGCTTCTAACTGTACAACATCTTATACAGGTCCTGGTCAATGTGTTACTGTGCTTCTCACACAGGGGACCTGCCAGATTAGACATTCAGGATTCATGGCACTCAAAAAATCAGGAGGCAGACCCCATATTCCTTCCAGTTAAAGGCTTTCTCAGTTTCACATACATATCTACTCACAGAAATTATGCTGTAGTGAACTCTATGACAAAAATCTTAAATTGTTCTTCCGAGAATTAATGTGCTGAAAGAACTGGTTTAAAGACTGGAGCAAGCAGAAGCAGAGTCTGTCCCTGTTAACTAAAATCAGGGAAGGATTTGAGCTGAGAGAAAACCAGGAAAGGTAAGAATTTTTGTACTAGAATAACCTCTGGGAACGTAGCAAAAAAGGTTTGGACTTTTTTAGGCATTGAGGTGTTTAAAGGTCAAAACAAACATTAAATACAATGGATTTTTGTGAATATCACAGGATTAAGAGGCAAGAAATAAGCAAGTGAGTATAAAACACAGTCAGGAAGCCTTGCATGGAGTTAACCCTATTTACATCAGCAGGGGCATGGGGGTTGCTTATATATGACAGTTTTCATCTACTTAGCAATTCACTTTCTGCTGATAATTATATCAGTACTTGGAGTTCTAGGTTTGGGTTATTTTGTAATAAAATCCATCATGTGACAAGTAAAAATTTTGTTTAGAATTAATTACAACACAAGAAGGCCCTCACAATGTTTCTGCTACAATGGTTTCAATACTTCTATTTTCCGAACACTATGCAGAACATAATCCTCATGTTTCACCACTCCTGTCAGTGCATACTAAAATAATATTTTTCTGTGTTTTATTTTTGGTTCCATGGTATTTTCAATAACTAGCTTATTATGAATTTCTTTCTATTTTCTTTTTTTTCTATGATACTATTTTTCTTTTGGTGTTCTCTCTCCACCTGTGCAAGATGCATATTCATCTCCTCTATATGAGGGATTGAAATGGCTGGTATTGACTTGACATCTGTTTATTTCTGAGTGAGAAATCATCCCCTGCCCTTAGAATTTGATTAAAAAGGTTTGCTCAGGCACATGCCCCACTCAACAGAAAGACCCTGGGTTTCTAGCGACTGTGAAATACGGGGTAGAGTATTGTTAGAGTGCTACATTTTCACACCCAGTCTTTGGAAACATCCAGCCTTTGGAATGAAGCTCAGCATGTCCAAGGACGTAAGCCTAGTGGAAAAAGAATTGCTGTGCACATACCCCATCTCCAACAAGTGCCTAGCAGGGACATGAGGTTGGAGTGTTAAAGGGCTGGGGTTTAATTCCCTTCCCAGCTTTTCCCTGTGACTCTGGACATGCTGCTCAGGCACCTATAATGGTTGATAGGAGCTTGTTTCCAACCAGAGGTTAACTTGGCTACCGTGTAAAAGAGCGTCTCCTGGTGCTACAGGTGTGGACAGTGTAAGGTCCTGCAAAATTCGGAGACAATGAGGCAGAAAGATCACTGGGAGTGAAGAGAGGACAGGAAAGAGAAAAGGCAGATAGAGTAGTTGATTCCTGTCTTTAGAAATGATATTTGCCAAACATATCTTAATGTCTGAGATTTCTGGTGTTTGTTGTTTTTCTTTCACTACCATCAGATGAGTGAATACGACCTTTTTGCAAAACAAGCCAAGTTTACAATTTGTTTTTCAAACTAAAAATAGCTTGTGAATTTTCTGCTTGTGCTAAAAAAACATCTTCTCAAGTGTTCTCCACTGTCTTGCCATATAATCAAAGTGAAGGAATGAAAACATACCCAAATAACACAATCATGCCAAAGTCAAGGAAATCAAAATTTGGCCTCCTACCTGCATTTTGTAGAAAACTGTCACAACTGTCTCCCAAATAACTTTTATAGAAGAAAAAAGAAAAATTGACTTCAGTTTAGTTTATGTCCTTCTCAGGAGATGTCTTAACTGATAGCATCTATGCTCTACTGCACTCACAGCAAGCAATGTGATTTTGCTTTTCATAGTGATTTGCTCACATGCAGTCCAGCATTCAGCCACTTGGTATTTCTGAATAATCTGAAGTCGTACTTAAGCTCCTATTTGCAAGTGAGAAGCAGAGCTGGCACAGAAACTCTCTGTAGTCTGTAGGTGCATTAATCAGTAAAATTTTCCCAGTTTAAAGCAGACAGTTGTATTGTTTAACATAGCAAATAAAGTAAGGAAGAATTAGTAAAAATGGGGAAATGCCTGTAATTCTCCTGAATATATGTAAAATATTTCTTTTTGTGAAATCACTTTCATCACTTACTATTTTTATCTCAGTTATTTGCTTTTTCTGTGCATGTTTCAGAATGAGGACTTTTCTGTTCTTGTCTTCACAGCTCATAACTTTTATTACTAGGATCAACTCTCTTTCCTTCTCACCACATTTTAAAGAAACCAGATTTTTATGACGTGGTAAGTATTACTGAGCACAGTATAAGTGAATTCTTGCCAGCGATTTCATTATTACTTCCTTACATTTACATCCTACATTTATAGCACTATGTTGGCTTTTAAATTTATTCCCAAAGTTATCTAGACATTCACGGATAGAAAACCACCGTTCTATCAAAATTCTTGAGGACATGCTTTCCTCTGCTTCATTTCTACACTCTCCTTGGTTTAGAGGTTTTTTATTTCGATTGAGAGAATTTTTTTTCTCTGTTTACAAACATATATGCAAGGAACTGAGCAAGGTCACAAGGTGTTTTTCCTTCCTTATTTTTTTCTGTAGGGTATTATTACATAGAGAAACTATGGTAAGAAATTACCATCTCATCTGATATTTGTGTTCTACATTGAGTACGCGATAAAATGAACCAAGTACGTCATCAGAAGATGGATGATTTTGTGGATAAGGCTCAACCCTTCTACGATGAACTTTATAGCACATTTACAGGCTTCCTGTGGGCTTGTATATATTGCAGAAAATGTTGTGTCATGAAGAAATCCTTGGATTAGTGCCAAACCAAGGCTGCACATCCACAACAAACAGTGCAGTGCTGGGGAGATGTATTACCTTGAGACCCGAGAGCAATGCACTTGTATTGGCCGGAGGATAACGAGCTTCTCAGCAAGGTGCATTAGCACTGACGGAAATATCGTCTCCCAGCTTTGAAGCTTGCCTGGCTTGGGTCCACCCAACTCAGAGAGTTTTGAATATTCCTTGTTCTGTCCCTCTTTCAAGGACTTCTAGCAAGTGGTTTTACTCTGTTTCTATTATTGTGCTTCCTGTTACTCCCCTGCAATATTATTATTTTGGAAAATTGATGGAAATGTATTTCTCTCTGCCTGTTCAAGTTGCAATTGATCTATCTAGAAATTCTTTTCTTTTTATATATTTAAATAGAGCCCTGCATTACAGAATCTAAATATCACTTTGAAAGAAATAATAAATAGAAATCAAAATGGTCAGAGGCTGAGGGTAAATAAAGTCTGTATGACACCATGAGTTGGTGGTCAAAATAACCTTGCTAGTCAGTAAAACACCAGAAAACAGAAGAAAATGATTGTATTTTTAAATAGATTCTTTTCCAGTTATGCAAGACAGGAAACAAAACAGTATGATGGAAAATAAAAGCAATAAATTATATTATATTTTAACTTAGTTTATATTTTGTTACCAAGAAAAAAAACCACATTACTGCAATACTTAAGCTATTAAGTTGTTTTGTTTTTTTTTTTCAGAAGCTAGATAATTCCTTAATTATAACAGGCTGAGAAACTCTGCTCAGGCTATGGTCTAGCTAAAAAAGGCACCACAGAATATCTTTCCATGAATAAACTGGGGATAACCAAGGTATTTCATTTGCAATCTGTACTAACTTCCAGGCAAACCCTCTTATAACTTTTTAGCCCTTTTTGAGATCCAGAGAACTTACAGAAAAGCTCATCTAAAAAACTTTTGAAATAATAATAATAGTAATCATAATTTAAAAATCCATGTGTTTCTAATACAATGTCATGATAATACTTAAAATAATTTATAAAAAATATCAATCCCTCTCTTCTCAGTAAGAGGCCTGTGTAGTGTATCTTGTTCACCTTAGAGAAGGAATCCCTGTCCTTATTGTCGTCAGTAATTTTTTTTCTTTTTTCTCTTTTTAACCCAGCAATTTCACATTTGTGTATTGCGGTGCAGGTTGAGATGCACCTCAAAGACCTTTTCAAGCCTGCTGAATACCGAGAAATGGTTAAAGCCTTGGTGGAGTACACAGAGCTCTGCTAAATGTTTCTTCTCTTTGCCCCAGGATAGCCTGCTTGGCACGAAATATACCACAGCTGAAGGCTAAGAGACCACTTTGCCACTTCAGAATATGATTACTTTGTCATCACTCAACAAAGCCAGCTGCTTTAATACAAACCACTGCCACCTCCAAACAACCCACACACACCCCAATTTGTCCAGGAGGGCCAAACTGTGCCAACTTTACTGAAATCAGTGTCAGGTGCTAGAAGCTCACACCCTGTGTGTCGTTCGAGGCTTGTCTCTCCATCAGTGTAATAAATATCTCATGGGAAGTGTTCTGGTACTCAGAAGGCATGACAAATCCTGAGTCACTCACACTGCTTCTTTTAGTACATGAGTATTTGGGCATTGCCTTTTCCCCTGAAGGTCTCCCGTTTAAGCATAACTTGAGTCGAACTATTTTAACATACAAGATCTGAGACCAGCTTTGCTTTTAATATGCTTCCTCCAAATGTGACCACCGTTCTGTGGGTCTTAGCTGTGCTAGTCTTTGTTCATGCAATGAAATCATATTTCATCTTCTTTTCTAAAATATACTGAAATGTACTGAACAACCCCATGTGGTTAAGAAAAACCATACTCTTACCTACTACGTTTAGAATTTTAAAAAGGGGAAATTAATTTCAGTGCAATAGAACTGCTGCTCAGAGATTTATAATGTGGTCTGATGGACAACTACACACAAACCATGCCATTATCATCCTAGCTAAGCAAGGCATTTGGGCTTTTCACAGCAGAACAGTAGTGGTAATTGATTGCAGGTGTTCCAGGCAGTGAGCAGCACTGGGATACTTCACTCCTTCCTCCTGCCTCAAACAGCACCATATCAGCAGGAGGATGCATCGGGCTGGTCTGTTTGGCAAGTACTGAACTCATGACATGTCTGGAAAACAACAAACTCAGAATTTGCTGGAAGATCTTGTTTTCACTAATATTTCTTCTATGACTTACAAAGTTTGCAACTTTTCCTTTCTCAGTAGGAGTCTCTTGCATTTAGAAAGATGCAAATAAAAGTTTGGATTTTTAAAATGTAGAAGGCGTAGGGAAGTCTTGGGTATTTGAAGGAAAAGAAAAAGGAAAGGGAAAGGGAGAAGAATAAGGAGTATTTGACAAGGACTGACACAGTGGGGTGAGAGGAAATTGTAATGGAAAATCAGCTTTCACCATATGTAAATTGTGTAAGGTCCACTTGATTCTTTACTGTTACGGTTGCTCCTCGATAGTATAAAAGAACTAATACTTTGGTTTGCTTAAGAAACAACAAACTTCATTTAGGGACTAACATCTCACTTGAAATAAAAATCGAAAATGTAATGAAATATGCTATTCAGTGTAATGAAATACTTTGTTTAATATTAAGAAGCCTTATCTTACCTTAAAAATATCCAAGGAATATTGTATTTTGACAATAAAACTGAAAATCTTGCCCTAGAAAATTAAAGAAACAAGTTGAATTAAACAGTTTGCTTCTGAAGAACGGTAGATGAAGAATAAGAATTTGTTTTGACTCTCATTTGGGCTGGCTGACAGCTGGATCCTGTTGAAACAAACAGTTTGTGATGAGTTAGTTCCAGGGCTGGAAGAACTGCTTTTCTCACACAAGCATATTTCCTGAATTTGATTAAAATTTACAGTTGTATTTTTGGTGAGTGAATTAACACAGAAAAAGACCTCACAAATCTATTTAGTCTTCCAGCCAGGTGTGAACTGCCTGTGCTACCTATGCTTCTCTGGGTATTATTTTGAATCCTGACCAGCTCAGAGCCATGAGTGAGATCCTTCTGTAGTCCCTGCCGGTGCACACAGGTCAGCACCATTTCATTCTTATGGCAGAGAGGGACACAAAAGGTGGTTTGTCAATTTAATATCAGCTTTGTGTTCAGCATTACTGGGACCAGCAAGGTGCTGTAGTCATGTGACAGTGAAATACAAATTGCCCTGGACTACAGAATAATTTCTGGCTTAAGTAAAATGGCTGGGAAGAAGCATGCAAACAAGAATGAGATGGAAATCAAAAGGAGTGGTAAGATGAGTACTTCACTAGGTCTTGATGAATTCCCGCTAAAACCAACAGGGATTTCACTTACTAATTTGATGAAACTTGAAGAGAACTTCAAGGACTGAAGGGTCATAAAAGTAAAAGCAAAGAAAGGAAATGGAGGCACGTTAACGTTTGATGCTGCCAGGGAAATTTGATGAAGGTAAAACAACATGGGTGGAAGTATTTGGAAAGGAGACATGCTCTGGCTTTGTGAGAGAACTGTGATTACAGGGTATTTACCTAGAACAAAATGAGAAGACTGAAGGCACTACATCACTTAGGGAAGGTGTAGTTAGTAAACTGTTATGATGTAGCAGAGAATGAATAGAGAGAAAGGAGGATTCTGCAGACTGGAAAACTTAATGTTAGAACATTTTTATGTTACAGCTTATTTCAGTTGTATTTTAGCAAGTTGTTACTGGACATAGAATGGCTACTCATTATCTGCAATGCCTTCAGCTGCATATGGGATGAAATTGTATTACAAACTCTAGCTTTGCGTGGTTGGCCTGTTTTAGGGTTTCCAAGGACCCGGGAGGTGCATGCACTCCTGCAGTCACCACCATTCTTTGCAGCTTGGCAGGGAGAACTCCCCATTCCTGGGTTTCCTCACTATGTCTCTGGGTGCAGCTCCCTGGACATCCGAATATGCAAGCTGCTTTGCCTTCTCTGTTTCTGGCAGGATGAAACACTCGGTTTCACTCTGGTTCTCCCTGACTCCCAGCTCTAGCTGTAACACCAAAAAAAGGCTATGTTGACTAAAACACAAGGTTGAGCCCTTAACCACATGACTCAAAGCAAAAAGTTGTATGTGAGATAAATAGATAGCAAAATTCTATCTCCTGGTTGAACAACATCTCCCTTGCTCAGCTGGTTCAGTGTCCCTCACCAGCATGGCTGTGGCCAGTCATGACTACAAAGGCCAGGGATCCAGTTTGAGCTACATCTGCCAGGTGGATCCTATGGTCTCCAGACCAACTCTCATTCCAAAAACTATTTTCCGTGGAGTTATACTTTAGGTACAAATGTCCGCGACTTTTTGTCTAGGCTTCAAACTATTCAGCCACGGGAGGAGTAGGCTATGAAAATGTCATTCAGAACTCTGTGAGGGATTAGTGCCACAGGTCCTCTTGTTCTTAGTTATCAGCCTTTGCAAACCCGATTAAGGCCACTCACAAACACTGATTACATGTTGTACAAGACAGTAGTTTTGTATGTTTTATGGTGCGATGGATTTTGGTTGTGCTTGCAGCCTCCATTAGAGACTACAAAATATCTAACCTAGTAAGAGATGATGAGTGATGAATTGACATACACAGTTGTATTAGCTCAGGTTTTAGCATCACGATAGAATGGTTGTTTCTGAGATCCCCACCTGGATGAGTGTTTAACGTTTAAATGCCAATGTAGGAAACTCTGGCAGAATTCAGACATCCAGTCCTCAATGTCCTATGAGTTTTTATACCGCCCCTGCTGAAGTCTGATGACATGAATGTCAGTTTTTCATCTGTCAAAGTTGCTATCAACAAACATCAAATTTCTAGGTCTTTAATTAAAAAGTTGTAATGTAACTTTAATGAAAGATTTAGTCAGTGCTTGTTACATTTATCTCAGCTGTTGTTGTGTAAGACACTACAGGAAAAACTCTGTTTGTCAAAAGACTTCAAGATCAGAGAGAAAACTAGTACCCGAGTTATTTCATTGATAAATTGCCAAATTCTATTTTATAATGGACTTAGGGAATTGTCCTGATTTACTGAAATTAAATAAAGATGGAACACTTCTTGGAATCTTTGATAATACCACCAGCAAGTGAACTGCAGTGCTGTAGCTGCAAAAAACATGTAACCATATAGCTGCAAAAAACATATAAAAATGTGGATGTCAAGAGTACAGGAACTGAAAAAAATTCCATGACTTACTGCCTGCATTAGATTAATAAATTTCTGTTTTAAGAAAAAAAGGACGAGTTGTTAAAAATATACCATTGATGTAACTTTTATAATAACTGTAAGTATACTTCTGTAATTCACAACTTACATTGCTTTGACTTTGCTGCATTCCTATATCCTGTATCTGTCACTCTCTCCTTTTCTGGCTGTATAAAGAAATAAGTTATGTTACTGACAATTTTCTTTATGTTCAATAAAAGCTTGAAATCAGAAACTCAATTTGAAACAAGATGTTTTAATTAATGATAACAAAGCTGAAGGTCATTCTGGTGGGAAAATATTAGGTACATTTATTGTTCTCCTCAAATAAAAAATGTATTGCAAAGACACCAGAAATTCTTGGTTGATCACCTTCCTCAAATATTCAAAAACTGAAAAAACCCACCTTTTCTTGAGTAAGAACTCATGGAACTTTCCTAAGGAAACAAAGATATACTCTTAACACTGCTAAATCTGTTGTAGTTAATATGTAAGGCCTTAGATTAATTAAGATGATCTCTGTTTTCTCTCATCTTTTATTGAGTCCACCTGGACTGATCGGAATGAGAGGTCTCATCAATGCTTGTGTGCCCTTTAGCTACAGCCTGTACAGAATAACATACGCCTGTGTCACCGTGGATTTTACAAGACAGAGAGAAAAATAAATACTGTAAACTAAGGAATAAAGGGCTATTTTCCCTTCAGTAATTCTTATCCATAACAACAAATTAGCATGACTTTAATACCAACTCAGATGTAAGGAGCAGAGAAACCATGGTCTCAACAAGGAAAGTACTTCCAGAAATTTGACTGTGTTAGCATCCCCCTGCACTGTTACTGACTGTTGGTGACAATGCGGGTAGTAAATCAGGAGCAGACCTGGAAACTCAATCCAGTATCCATCCATCATGTTATATGTAAGATTATAAAAACTTTGAGGATGCCTTAATTTGCAGACCACACCAAAGTTATCCCCACTACTTTCTTATGCAGGGCAAACTCTTCTTTGGCTGTTTGTGAATGATCACTTTTAGTGTGTCTTCATTGACATGGTCCAGGTTAAAGGCACACTTTTGAAGTGAATCTTCTGATCATCCCACCATGAGACTCATCTACAATGAGTGCATGAACAGGCTTTCATTCAGATCATGTGCTCCAGAGGGCACCGAGTGTACTGCAAACATTAATGGATGTTGAATACAGAGGATCAGACTCATAGTAAAATTCAGAAGATCACAGACTGGACACCTAATTCTCAGGACCAGCTGCTCCATTCTGTAGAACCTCCTATTTGCCTGCACTAGTTGCAGATAAAACTTAGACTTCATATCATTCTCCAGGTTTGTCCCTATGCACCAGCAGCTGACAGAGGAGGGGTGCATGGAAGAATCAGAAGACAAGACTGGATTGTTTATCCAGGGATTATTTTCCAAAGCCTCTGATCTCAGCTGCATGACTGAGTGTCACTATACTGAAAAAGGGGTGACTAATGAGGTCAAGAAATTGTTCTTTTTCCTGGCATTTTTACAGTGTCCACAATGTTGGACAAGACAGAAAACAAAGATAACAAGATTTGCTAAAGGGTGCCTGTAGACTCGATTTAACACAGGATCAGAATTTTTGCTGGTCCATCTTCGTGTAAAAATTCACTGTTTTTAATAGACCAAGCCAAACATGCTGTTAGATGAACCATTTCTATAGCCAATACTAGAAAACGCGCACTTTTTTTGTATGACGAAACAGTAATTTCATGAACTTTAACTGAAAAGCTCATGTTAAAACCATTCTCATTAAACCTGTACCAAAATCAGAGACAGAAATGATGAAGTGTAAATAATTTCAGAATAAGGCCGCATAGTATTTTGCTTTACATTTACTAAACAAGACTATTGTTGTTTGTGCATTTTTAAATTAAATGCTGAGCTTTTTAATTAAGAATAGCAATATCTATAATTATTAAGTAATCCAGATAAATATGTATTTCTTTATTTTTTCTTATAGTTTTTCTTGGTGGGATAGCATGAGGGCTTAACATACTGAGAAAAGTTACCTCATACTTTCTTTGGAATCAAAAAATTAGAACAAATTAAAAAACTGAACTCTGCTCAAGGTTAGACATATTACAAGTGACAAGAGACAAGTTCATGCAAAAGAGAAGTCCGTATGAAATATCTGCTTTGGAAAAGTTTTGTTGGAAAATTAAGGTCGATAAATATGGGATAAAGGATTTTCTTGGGGGCAAAGATTTACTAGGAGAGAGAAGGCACAAGGTGAATTAACATCATTGTGAAAACACTCCGCTCTGCCAGGGGCAGGGAGATGTTCCTCTGCTAACATAATTCTCTTTTAAATGAGTTAGTGCTATCCAAATATTTTAGGTTTAGTGCGAGCAGCTTCCTTTGGACTATGCTTCCTCTGCAGGTGTGGAAGCAAGAAAGCCTGAGGCTGCAGTATTTGCTGTGGATCCAGCAGTGTAGCCTTAGACCAGCAACTTGCAGCAAAACCCTCACTGATTTGAGCTTGCTACTGTTAAAGCTTGCTGATTTGCTTAAGACTTTGCATAAACATTAGATCTTTTATAAAAGCCAGATTTGATCTATTTTTTCCCATTTTTTTTTCAGAGTTATGAATTAATCTACTCAAAGTATTCTTTCTTTTTTTACAGAGAAAAGAGGGCAATCACAAGGACTGTTAAGTATTACTCATTTTGAATCTTACACTAAGACTCATTCCAATGCCACTGGAAGCAAAAGGAGGTTTTTCAGATGATTTCAATATTATGGGCCCATACTAGACTAGGAGATTGGGAGATATTGAGTGACATTCATTGCCACTGAAATTAAATGCACATCCAGCTTTTCACAAGCTGTTAGACTGAACTGATTTGAAGTTTGAGTTGAAGATTTTGGAATTAATTTAAAATTGAATCTAACCTCTCAGATTACTATTCTTCATATTTATGGAATTGATTTAGAATGTCTATTTAGAATTAAATGACTTCTTACTCTATCAAGCTGCCATTTCTACATGCTGTAATAACATTTGCCCTATCCCAGGAAACTTTTGAACTAAGGGCAGGGAATCTGTGAGAAAAGATAGCATCATATGAGATACATGCTGTGGGAAACTGAGAAAGAGGCAATAGAAAAATAATATAAAATGTAGTCAGAAAACTGTCAAAGAAAGTAAAATAATAACAAAACCAAGCTTATTTTAGAACTTCCTGTTAAAACATATCATAAAACGTACCATAAAACTTCTGGAGCTATGGACACACCACACGCACACAGACATATACACACATATATAAAGATTTTTGGAGACATGGACTTTTTTTTAAAAAATAGAGATAGCTTTCTTTATTCAGCATGCAGATATTTCTTCCTAATGCTACCTCATATCTATGGGTTTCATTCATTTTATCTTATGACTCGTATTTTTCAAGTAACAAACATTTTGTGATTTTTTTGCTAGAAACTTACTAAAGGTACCTGATTTGGGCCAAGTGACTTGCATATGCTCCTTAGACATAAAGTAGCTTCCCAGTCCTGATCCATTTAAATACATACAACATGCCCACTTCATACATCAGCTGAGCTTCTGCTTCATTCTTCTACTTCTAAGGTAGGAGTGAGGAATTAGTAAACTTTCCCTCTGTGCCACCTGGAAAGAACTGTGGAGATAACAATTGTCAATAGCAGAGAAGAACTGAGAGAGATGAGTACAAAGACATCATTATCTTCGAAGTGAGCTGGAACAAATTCGTGAGAAGATTTTGAAAAAAAAGAGACTGTTTTTCTCTTGCAAACATTTAGGATTTGTGTATTTAAAACTCAAACGCTGTAAAGTACAAGTGGAATCATCGTTAGACGTAAATTTGGAGATTAACATATTCAACATGTCCAGGAGAAGAAGTTGTAAAATGCTGCCTGCATTACCTCACAAACTTCTGTTCTTTGAGATTCCATTGTTACCAGGTTTATGTGGACAGTGGCCATCTTTAGCTATGCTTATGCTAAATTATTAATCTAGCTACATTATTGTTAAAAATGAGTACATACAGAAATCAATAGGAATTTAGACCTGTAGTGTTGTTGCATAATCAGAAATTTTAATAACGAAACTCCTTTCTGCATTGGAAAATATTACTGAAAATGAACTATTAGGAAAATTAATTTCGATGAAGTACTAATTTAAAAAGACATGTGAAAAAAAATTCAAATTCATAATTAGTCTTCCTAAATTAAGTCTCTTTTCTATATCTCTAATATACGAGATACTTCCCCAAAATTTCTGTTGAAAAAAAAAACAGCCTAAACAACAACCAAATAAAATCAGCGTTACTTTGGGGCACAAAGTAGGATTCAAATGCGAAACATCTGTCTGCCAACTGCTGCCACACCACCATGCCTTGCTCCAGCAGACTAAGGTGCTGTCAGTGAAAACATCCTTTGACTCATTGCTCATGCTAAGACTAATGCGCCTTGAATCCTGTGCTCAGTTTTGGGCCCCTCACTAAAAAACAGACCCTGAGGTGCTGGAGCACATCCAGAGGACAGCAGAGGTGGTGAAGGAGCTGGAACGCAGATCCTGTGAGAAGCAGCTGAGGGAGTTGAGGTTGTTCGGCCTGGAGGAGGCTCAGGCGAGACCTTATCATTCCCTACAATTCCCCGAAAGGAGGGGGTGCGAGGTGGGGTCGGCCTCTTGTCGCAGGCAGCCAGGGGTAGAACAAGGAGAAATGGCCTCTAGTTGTGCCAGGACAGGTTCAGGCTGGATACTAGGAAAAATTTCTTTACTGAAAGAGTGGATAGGGATTGAATGGGCTTCCAAGGAAAGTGGTGGAATCACCATCCCTGGAAGTGTTCAAAAAACGAGTAGATGTGGCACTTTGGAATATGGTTTAGTGGGCATGGTGACATTCAATCAAAGGTTGAACTTGATGATCCTGGACATCTTTTACAACCTTAATGATGCTGTGATAACCAGTTCTTTGGCTACTGCATGCAGCAAGTCTTTCAAATCCCCCAAGCAACTTCCTGAGCATCCTTGTCCACTGTTGTCTCCGAAAAAAAGTGAAAAAAATGAGGGGGAAGATTCATTCTCACAGGAATGACAGGATAATATGATTTTCTGAAGGAGGTCAAGAGGTTCATTCAAGCATAGTGCAGCTTTACTGTGAACGCTCCTTTTCATTAAATATGCTGTTCCTTAAGTCTGCTTCACTTGTCCTCCAAATGGTGTTAGTGTCAACAGGCCCTTCTGTGACATACAAAAAAAAAACCTCTTGGAATGCCTTTGTGAGACTTCTCACTTCCACAACTCAGTCTGTCCTTCAAGATTGCTCTGATAAACTATTAAATAAAATCGAGAAATCATATAATTTATTGGGTTTTTTTAAATGGAAACAAAAAGCTAAACAAAATAAACTCAGTGTAAAGTAGGTAAGGAAAACTCCTTTTCCATTTGTTTTCTTCTGAATGCTCTTCTTTTTCTTGAAAAAAAGGAGAATGTAGTATAAGGGTTACTATTCTCTTAAAAAGTGTTATATTTTGCATTAACAGTACATTTCTGTGCAACATCCGTTTCCTTTCCTATAGATATCTTGTATTTGTAGCTGATCTTGGCTCAGGGACAAAAATGCAGAAAGCAAAGCCACCAGCCTTCTTCCCTAGGTCCATTGTCCAGTAAAAGGATGTCTCCAGGCTATGAAGCAAAATCATGGGTTTCTCCAGCCTCTGAGGGTCATATGTGATGTTTATAATCCCTGGATTTGATGATAATCCTGTTATCCAACCCAGCCCAGTGAAGTCCAATCCAATGTATGTTCCTGAAAGAATGTGAACATTCAGGATAACTTTTATGGTAACAAGTTCCAGGCTTTTATATGTGAGTGTTTGCCCCCCAAATTAGATTAATAGATTATTATGCTTATGATGCCATAAATATTTATACCCTCAAGCAAACTGAGTAGTATTGTGACTTCACAAAATAACAGCTCTTCATGTGTTTGCATGGAATCTAGTGAAGATTTGTCCCTTTTCAGAAATTTTTGCCTTTCTTAAGGGGCTATTAAAAACTCCTAAATATTCAGGTCGTTCCCACAAACTACTAAGCTGCTAAAAGAAACTTTGACTTTTTAAAAGCTGTCAATTATGCCTGACACTTGATCCATTTTAGCTGTTTTATTGCACTTGTAGCATTGTTCTCCCTAGATTGTGATTCTGAGGGAGACCATGATTCAAAGCATTCAACAGAAGTTGAATGGAATCATTCACATGATCAAAGTGACTCATCTGCATATGTTTTTGCAAGCTTAATCCTCAAAACCAGATGCTAATAGTTTACCGGTCATACACAGTAGTTAACTAGCTCCTACCAGAATGTAAAACAATGCTAGGAAAGAGTGATTACCTTTTATATTAACAGGCAAACAGCACTAAACAAACTCTTAAAAGATTTTTTAAAAAGGAAAAAAACCAACAATACATTATCCTTTAAATATTCTGGTATCTGAAAGGTTGCTTACTAGACCAAATCCAATGAAATGAACTAGGTAGATTAGCTCAGTTCATTGCTTTTAATTAAATGCATCCTGAGCTATGCTCTCAGTGAATTAGCGAGAACATTTACAGCTTCTCGTTTACACACTTGCTAAAGTAGCAATTGAAGCAACTGTGTTCTGACTAAATACTGGGGTAGAATGGTGTGTAAGGAGGCAGGTGCAGGTTTTCCAAACCAATAGAATCAATCCCTAGGGAGAGGGAGAGATGATCCAGGTGTATTTTAACTTGGAAGTACCATATTTTAAAAGCATGTAATCCACAATGTAATCCCGAATCCTTCTCAAGGAAAGGCTTTGCTGCAAAAATATTATCCTGACCTTTCTCTTACTGTTGCTATGGAAAGACATGCTTCCTGGCTTCTGGCAAAGGGCCAGTAATTGTATTTAAATTGGGTGTTGAACAACCTTAGTGTGTGCAGTGTGCTATTATTTCTTTGTGGGAGGTTTATTATAGGCTTCTGGTATATAATCTAAATTAGATGTCTGAGGAAAAATAATGCTTTTAAGTTTGGAAATTGTATTCTGTCTTTTAAATTCCCTGATTTCTCTGATAGTCTTTTGAAGTTCCTCTGAAGCTGTAAATGTTATCTATATTCCTTAATCAAACCATCCTTTCAACCAGCTGCAGCAGAATGTCTCTCTTTTATGTTTATGGAGACTTGAATGCAATTATTTTGAAGATGAACTTGCTATAAACAACCCTATCATTTCTAGACTTTCAAATTTCATTATCTTAAGCACAAATCAACATCGATGCTGCTCTAGTCTGGCTCTGATATGCTGTTTAGCATTAACATGGGTGGGTGATCTTTTATTCAATTTCATTATATTAGTGAGTAAATTTAGCGAGGTAAGTTAGCCCAGGTTGGGGAATCAAATTTTTCAAGCTATTTACGGTACTTAAATCTTAACAGATTGGTTGACACAGAAAAAGAGAAACAACCATATTATCCTTGTCCGCAACAGGTGACTGGAAATGAATAAATTTTAGACTAAAATGCTGGTAACCAGGCAATTATTAGCATCTTGTGTGTTATCTTTCCTGTGTGTTTTATAAGAATTAATATTACATATTTAGCCTTTTATTCCCCTCTTTTGAAAAAAACGTTTTATTTATGTAAATATATAAATATTCATGTAGCTAAACAAGGTGAACTTGTCTTAAAAACAAAAGTCAGTTGGGCAAACATAAATGGTTCTAGCGTAGGCTTCTCACTGAAATCAAATGATCTTGATTTTGGTTTGAGTAGATGTGGGATAGTTCCAGATAGTGCTGTTTCTCTAGAGTCTCCTACAGTCTGCTCACAAAGATACACTCATGTATCATGAAATGAGTGACTCGTGTCCACGAAATGCCACAGGAAAGCAATTTAACTCATAAACTTGCATATGTTCTGAACTTGTCACATCTTGTTCCTCGCTCCACGTCTTTTTGCTCACAGTGGCTTTTCAGCAAAGGTTATCTTTCTTGACTTTCTCTTAAAAAACACTTTCCTGCTGTTTCCATCCTCAATGCCTCTGAAAGAGCCACTTCTGCTACAATCTACTGAGAATCAGCTGTGTGATTAAGTTCACGAAAAAGATGATATATACACCTGCTATTTTCCATTTTCCCTAACCGTGTTGTACTCAGTGATGCTTAACCATCCTCTCCTGCAGGCCTACTAAGAAGTGTTTATCTTTGGTATAAACTGGAGCTGTTTAACACAGATCTAACTTGAATTATAACTTTACTGATCTTCAAAATCAGGAAACAAAAAATTTGAACACTTCTGCTCAGCTTCTGAAAGAGGTCGTTCTGGCCATGATTGCAGACAGGATAAATACAACAGGCCAACAGGTCTAAAGTCTCTAATACATGCCTAATTTATGTCATTACAATTTCTGTCTGTCCAAAGCCTCGTGAGTGAAGAAATGCAGTGTTGGTCTGTAAGCAAACACAAAACTGTTCTGCTGAGTATGATCAGAGAGCTTCGTCTAGCTCAGGATCCGTCCTGTGACAGTTACCAGTTACAAGCACCCTGGGCAAGATATAAGAACCTGCAAGCAGGTTGTGACACACTTCCCAGGAGTGCTGAATTTTTGCAGCTTCAGATCTTAACAATTACTGATTTACCTCTTCTTCTTCTTTTTGATACTAAACTGCAAACTTCCCAGAAACATGAAATTTTGTATCAGCCTCATGTGGTCTGGAAATGCAGTTCATTTTTAAAATTTGGTACTTTGCACTAGCTTCATTCAAAGACTTCTAACGCTTGTCTTGGTGGAGAAACAAAAAATATCTTCTAATTAATATTCTCCATACTTGTAATTCTGAAGATCTTCAGCAATTTATCCATCATCTCTTTTCCATTACAAATCATACTGCTCTACTGAAATGCTCCATACCTTTAACCACACTTATCATTCTGTTAGTGCTGCCTTCTAGGTAGTCACACTGAGTCGCCCGACCATTACTAGCGATGACTGTCATGCAAATTATGAGAAAGTAAAAAAAAGACAATAAAGGAATTTTATAAATTTAGAAATTATGGGGAATACACTCATCTTTTAATGCCAGTTACTGGCTAACCAATTTAAAATTCAATGTCAACCTAATTTATTACTACTGAATAAACTTCACCCATATTACTAACAAGCAAGGATTGCTGCTTAGTATATTTCTTTTGATCAGAGAGCTTGTTCATGTCCTACTCAATCATTTTAATGATTGCTTAAGATAATGGATATTCTTTTGTAATTGATCTAGGCTGACACAGAATATGGGGTCACTTTTCAAAAGTATCTGTCTACCAGCAGTTTTTGTATTGTACAGTAACTTGATGACTCATGATTGCCTGACACACAGTGTTTTGTTACTTAATGTACCATGGGAATGAATTTGCTGAATAAGAAGATTCAGTCCTACAAATTCCTTTTAACAGTAGTCTTCACAAGGGATTTAAACTATTTAAAAGGTTCACACAGAGTTTTTTAAGTCTTCAGAAAAACATGCATTTTACTGCTGGCGTTTCCAGCCTCAAGGTATGGCTAATATAACTAGTTTGTCTTTCGCCAGATAGGGTGTAGAGAAAAACCTGAGGAATGTTTTCAAGTTGTATTTCACTGGCTGCTACAAGGTTTCTATGCATGAAGCATGCCACTGACATCACTCACTCGCAATGTATGGTCTGAAGCAATCAGACTAAGAAAATCTGGAGATAAAAGCAGGAAAGTAGCAGGGGGACTAGAGTGAGTGAAGCAAAACATATCAATCCATGGAAGAAGCCTGACTGCTTCCAATTGTACTGTCATGATCTTCTGATTTATCCTCCAGGGTGGAAGGATTGCAATTATACAGTACCAACAGGTACAGAAATGGAAGGAAAAATACATCTTGAGCATAGTTAAAGATTTGTCAGTTTTACACAAAATCTCCTTTGGGGCCTTCTTATACCTGTGTTAAATTCAACCCAAAATTCAATCAAGATTGTTTTATATGGTTCACAAAGGTTAAAAACCACTAAGTTTGTATAGACTTACAAGCCTAAATGAATTTGTATGAACATGCACTGCTCTGGGCTCAAATATTGGGAACAAAAGCACTAGCTGTAGCTCAAAGGTTTGGTAGTGAATCAAATAATAAATACTGTAGTGTCTAACACTGTAAATGTCCGATTCTCACGTATGTTAGTAAGCTGTGTATTCAGGAATAATTCCAAGCAACGAATGTAATTGTATAAATTTTCACTGTCAGAGAAGCCATGCTCTCTGTGTTTTGAGTACCTAATAAATATTCTTTGGAAACCTTCTCTGACCTAGGAAATTACTGCTATTTTACTAAGAAGATATTAAAGTAGAAGTAAACTAAGTGATTTGCATAAGTAATAATAGCATGTCAGTGGTGAGGGTTAGCAAAAAGGCACAAGGAATTCCAGTGCTATAAGTAGCAGTCAGAATCTTTTTCCAGGAAAATTGAAAAGAAACAAAATCCTGCCAAAATTAGTCTATAATAATTTCTAGAGAGTACTGTAATTTCAGCCAAACCTATCAGTCTTTAGTCAAAACGTGAAACAGCAATTTGAATGGACTTTTAGAAGAAATGAAGATTTGTATTTTGCTTATTCTTAAAAATTCATTCCGTTCTTCAACTGAACAAGAAAACACAGGAAAATTATCCATTCAAAACTAGAGTGAAGGAAGCCTCTGTTAAAAACACCAACTGCAAACATTTTTAAATTTGAAATGATTGAAACTTCTAGCCAAAAGAATTATTTGGTTTTAATCCAGAATTTTTGAATACATCTATTTGTTAAAAAAATCATGGGGGATTCCCATGGCAATTTTCTGAGCATTTCTACCTTTGAGCAATTCAGTACTTCAATTCAGTGCTTTTCCTATACAATTACCCAAACGATGTCTTTGTGCCTTCCAACGAGGATATTTGAATTACACCATTTTCAGCTTTTTTATGTGCCTGCTTCTGTGCACGTTTTGAGCCAAACCTCCACCAGCCCTCGGATCTTTGGTCTATTCTGAAACAAAAACATCCTGCAAGACTGGATGTCCCTTACGAAATCCCACTGCATATCTTTTGCAATCATACGCTAAATGGCCAGTGGCTGATGAGTCTGACCTTAAGACAACCCCATCATGCCAAAGAGGGATCGCAGTCCTGATCTCTACTGCTCCTTTCAGCTGCACCTTGCTTGTCTTCATCTGCAGCTTGATTTTCGGGACCACAACAATAAGGAGGTAGTCCTGTGATTCCTCCTCGGTTGTGTGCAGGCTTTCCAGCTCAGGACATCAGTCCTCAGGCTGTGCAGGTGGATGCAGGTTTCCCAGTGACCAGCGGGTGAACCAAGTAGTGGTGGTCAGCTTGAACCCACACTTATCTGATTTATCTCTGGTGTCACCCTATCAAAATGAGTCACAGATCTGGATGGTTTCTGGATTTTAAAGACAAAACCACTTTGGTTTTCCTAAGGCGTTTTGCTTATTTTGACCATGTGAGTAGAGGCAGGTATGAAATACAGCTGGGGCTGAAGATTTAAACGGGGTAATGCTTCTAAAAGGAGTGGCATTGGATCTGAAACTGCTTCAAATAATAGCCAGAATAATGGATGAAGAAATAAACTATGGTCCTTTTGAAAAAGAGGATCCATAAGAAACAGTTTTTGCAAAGAATGCACCTGAGAAGAAAATCTTACTGAAAATAGTTGTTGTTGCATCTACTAAGTTGTTGTTGCATCTGTCATATTTTTTTGGAACCTTGTGCTGCCGTGAGTTGGACACACCGAGACATTTCTCAGAATGAGTTGTTTAAAGTACAAATCCTGTCTCTCAGTCTAGTGTAGCCAAATTAAAACCTTCCAAACAACCCTTTCAACTTCCACTGTCATCACTTGACAACGTGACTTTTTGAAAGGTTTTTTGTTTTAGTAGCTGCTTGAGATGAAAGAAGTATGGTCATATCCGCAGATAAAACTCCTGTGATGAATCTCTGCTGCCATTTGGGCAAGAAGGAGTGCTTTTATTCCCAAGATTTTATTGATTGTTTGTGAACTCATTGATAAAACAGGCTGTGTGCCTTGCTGCAAAATGCTGCCAGCTCTACAGGCCGTCTAGTTTAACAATGAATCCAATATTAAATGTCCTATTTATGACATGAGCCTTATGAAAAGCCATGCTTTTAAAATAGCAAATGGTACTTTGTACATCATTTTAGCATGGAGTTGTTGTTCATAGGAAACAAGAATTAGAGTTGTAATGCTGTTTATTTTTTAAATCTAGCAAGCATATTTTGTAAATTCATTAGTGGGAAGTCAAAAAAGAAAATGAAGTTAAGCTGAAAATCATGGTGAAAAGAAAATCCAGGTTACACAGCTCTGCCTGGAAAGAGAATTATTTATTCTTTTATCTGATAACAAAGACAGAAAAATTAAAAATCTGAAACATCATTAAAATTCTAGGTGGAATTAATCAGTAGGATTCCAAACACTCCAAGTAACACCTTGTACTAGCGAGGCTTAGCTATGTGCACTGGAGTACAGCTAATCTGGAAATATCAGCTAAATTCAGAGTTCCCCACAGTTGGGAGCAGGAAAGCGCAGCGAATTGTGATCAGCATTTGTCCTCATGTTTGCTGTGAGTGATGGAGGGAAGTCAGCGTAAGCACACACTCGCAGATAATCACTTACCTGACAGGGCTTTGGATGATGAAAAGTCTTTCCTCTGTCTCCAGAGAGCACGATGCTTATTTCAGACGTTTCCTGGAAGACAAAGAGATAGAATAAGAGCCTCTAGATTACACTGGGATGACAGAGATCTGCTAATAAAAATGTAAAGGTCAAAAGGCTCCATCCTCCTCTGGTGTGAAACAGCAAAACTTCAGCTCTGACATCCACTTACACCTGCTGAGGATCTTGATTACCAAGGTAGTGGCTGTGTCTTTTTTGCTTTGCTTGTCACACACCACAAAGGCCATGCAGAAGCACAGTTAGGTTCCAGATAAAAGTGTTTGCTGTTAACAAACCAAGTATAGTACCCAAGGTATAATTAGTAGGCAGTTTTCTAGCAGTTTACAGAAAAAAACCCCCAAGAACAAACACCAACAACCCTCAAGCTCAACTACAGCAGCAAGGATCCCTGCTTGGTTTACAGAACATTTGAAGGACACAAACAGATAAATCATAGCTCACATATTTGTCTTTAAGTAGTTTAGACCACCACCAATCAAAGGATGGGTGCAGGGGGTACCTGAAGGTGACATGTGACAAATATACATAGAAGAAATAAGATGTCATTCTTGTTGCTATCCTATTTGATAGTCTTTGATAATTTGTTACATTTATAAAAAGTGAGTCACATTTCTCTCATTATGTACTCTCATAATTAAAGTGGAGACAAAGCCTCCCTGAAGCTGTCCCATGTTTGTGCTTTATTTATTTATTTATTTATTTATTTATCAAATGGCTGTAATGGAGAGCACCACTAAAGAGAAAAGAAAACAAAAAGTAAAAAAACACAACAAACCACCACCAAAATTGTGGAATTTCAATATTTTTATGTGATATTTAAATGCATTTTATTAAATCCCAACATGATCCTTTCTTGCTAAATGATCAGAATTCATTCTGGAATGGACAGAAAGTCAATTGTTTTTGCTTAAATCTGTCTCCAGCTGAATTTATGATGATTGGTACATGACACAAACACAAAAGGGTGATTTCCCCTTTGCATGCATTTTGATGGGTTGGAACCCAAAACTTGCCTTGTTATGGTTTGCTACTGTTGTTCCGAGGTGGGGTTTCTTTTAATATATTATTATTTGAAGGATGTAACAAATTAAGTGTTCATTAACTGCGGATGATTGAAGATCATTATTCCTGCTTTCATTACAAGCATGTCTGATTAGTGCAGGGCTTTTCGTGTTGGCCTTCCTGCCACCATGTGCCCTCTCCAGCAGCTTGGAATTCACTGGACAGAACAAAATTGCTGATCATATCAGTCCTGTGCTGCCATCCTCGCAGTGCCTCTGTTTGACAGTAGCCAGTTGCCATGGAAATAATTGTGGTGTCACAAATTCAGTGTTATGATTTCAATAGACCATCATGTAAAGTGGAAGAAAAGGTTTGCAAGTGTAGCTAACACAAACAGGAATGGAAACAATAAAACCATATCCAAGAGGACAACACCATCTGCTAACTGTCTGTAAGGTTTTTCTGAGTAGTCCTTAAGGTAAATTTTTCAGGTCAGATCCCTTTTCTTTGATATTTCCGTTGATGAGAACTCCTTTCTCCCTGCCACATTTTCTATTAATCTGTGGGCAGTCAGATATTCAGTGAAGTGACAGCAGCATTCCACAACAGCAGGTATCTAGGGCTAGACAAAGTGCACCAGACAGCATCTCATTTGTATTCTGCCCCACTTGTGGCTGAGACTCTGCCTTCATGAGGCACTGGTACACAGCTACGGCCCTTCTGTCAATCAACACACGCTAAAAAGTCGTGTGCATCAGACATGGAGGAAGGTTACAAGGTGTTTTTCTGCCAGCCACTGCACCTGGTGCTACTTGTTGGATCAGAGACATCTCATGTCTTTGTCTCTTTGTCCTTTTTTCATTAGATTTATTGGAACATTTTTTATTTGAGCTATATTCACGGATAAACTCTGCCTGGACATTGGTTGTTGTGTATGAAAAAGCTTCTCAGCTACAAAAAACCACAAAATACCTGTTAATGCTGTATATCTGTTTATGAAAATCTCCATGTTCTGAATTTAGACTTTATCCATATTTAAGGTTTCTTACCCAGCTTGTACCTATTAAGTTTCTGAGGGCATTTTTTGAGGTTTAGCTCTTTAACTGTGGTAGGGTAACCAGAAGTCCCAGTTTAGCTGGGGAAGATGGAGAATGCTGGAATTTATAAATCTGCTTTAAAAACTGAAAATTTACTTTTTGGCCCAGATTTTTGCTTGGAGAAACAGGGCTTCCCTTGTTTTCACCCTTCGAGATGGCGAATAAATAATTCCTAGAAAGTTTCAACATACAGAAACTTTGACTCTCCTCTGGGCTCTAATGCAGCTCAACATATTGCTGTTGCACTTGCCTGGTTGCAGTTGCAGGTATTCCAACTTCCTGATGATGAATATTTCCTTCCTAAGCCTGTCCTGATAGAATATTTGGAATTGAGTAAGAGCCATAAACTTGTATGAAGGCGTAAAGGCTTAAAATATATAACATTTACAGTAGACATATTAGAGACTACTACTCAGGAAGTCTGTTAAGGGATATGAAACAGGTCTCCCCACTCTTTATTTAATCATTTGTAGAGTATTGATGTCTCCCTACCTCACAGGCATATTGTGAGGGTAAATACATTCATGGCTACAAGGTACTCACACTGGTGTCCTGGGACAGCCCAGTAACCAGATAGTATTCAGAGGGTGTGGAATTTCTTTCAGTTTTACTAAACTAATTAATTCCTGGTATAGTGCCGTTGTCTCTAAAGCCGCAAATGTTGTCATTGAATTTTAACAGTTTCAAAACAAGGCTTTCTCTTGTGTTGCTCACAATATCTCAAACCTATGGGTTAAATTGCATTTGAAATGTGTCCAGGGTGTCCTCAGCACACAGCAGCAAACTCTGTTTTCTGCACGTTTGGGCCAGAGCCATTCTCTCCTGCTTTGAGGATCTGTTTGAAATAATCAAATTTCTCCTTGGGAACATTTGCATGCAAGAATTAGTTTTCTCATGCATGGAGAGTGTTTTTCGTCTCTGAGGGAAATTCAAGGAAAGAATGAGAAATGTTTTGATTTATGCAAAGCTGTGAATGTTTTTGGAATTAATTTTTAAATCTAGCTACAACTAGCTTACACTGATATAATTTGTTCTAGACCTTGTCTACACAAAAGTGTTAAACTAGTTTTAAAAAAGGTGACTAAGTAACATTAGGATTCTTATCCCAGAACTAATCTTGGGCGTAACCACAAGAAAATTGATAAGGGATACATAAAGATTTACAGAGTAGCAACACAATCAATGTAAATAAAACTGGGGCTGGGTTGTGTGTAGAATATCATCTTTGTCAGAGAAACTAGATATTGGGGGGTTTTATGGCGCTGAAAGTATGGTTGTCAAAGGTAAGTGTTGGTACAATAGCTGGGCTGTAATTCAAAACAAGATTTAGGGGTGCTGTCCAGAACAGAAATAGATGAAAATTAGAGCCCTAGCTCTGTAAATCACATTTCCAAGGCACAGGTAGGTGTCTACCTTGTATGGGAAAGAGCTAAATTCTTACCAGCAGGAATCCCAAACACCACACACTGATTCAGAAAATATTAAACAAAATTCTGTTGAAAAGTAAACAGCTGAAACTCAAAGGAAGAGATGGAAAAAGAGTGATCTTCTGATTGGCACTAATTGGGCAAAGGAAATATTTCCGGGCATCTTTTAAGATTTGGAAAAATAGTCTGAATTCTGATGAATCTCGGTCCTGAACTTCGGGTTATAAATGACACATTAGGTATCTGATCAGTTCACTGAGCATCTATTTCACTGATATTCCTCAAATATTTAATGTAGTCCTGCATGAAATACTGCAAATAAAATTATCACTATGCAAAAATCAGTGAAATTCCGTTAAATGGATTAAAACTTACTCAGTTTGGCAAGTGACAGTTTGCCAAAATTATAGTCTTTGTGAGGAGGAGACAAGCTTTTGATTAGCTATTTTTAAATTTTGATGTTCTCTCTGTTTTTTCATGTATCTCACCATTTTTCAGTGAAAGAATTTTTTTTTTTTGGCAGGAATTTTGATTGCTGTTGTTCAGAAAAGTAGGGGAAATATTATTACAATAAAAATCCATGTAAGTATAAAAAATTATCCAGGCTTTGAAACTAGAGGTCTTTTATCCATGCAGTTTTCTCCTTCCTTCTTTCTTTCTTTTTCTTCTTTTTCTTCACCCTCATGAATTTGAAATTTCAGGCTCTTGGTCTATTTCAGGAAAACAAGGAAAAGCATTAAATCTTGAAGATTTTGCAATATGGTAAAGTCATTTGCCATCCAGCTCTAATTAAAAACTTTCTCTAATTAAGTCTTACTTAATTGACAGATCTCAAAAGAAAATAATAGTGAATCATGATACTATGGATCTAGTCCCAATGCAATCTGTTCCTGACCAAATGCTATACAACATCCTTATCTATAATATTGAGAACAGTCACTGATAGTAAAATTTGCAGATGACATGTATGGGTGGTATAGTAAATACTGAAAATGATTAATTTCTGTGATCCAATTTGGCAATTCCTTGAGCAGTTCTTTTCACTCGAAATACCTGAAAAGACACACCTTTAGGAAAGAAGTAGGCAGGCCATGAATGTAAACTGGACTTAAAATACTGAAATACTCAAAGCAGTTGTGGTAGGAAAGCAGCTTAACATGAGCTCTCTGTGTGATGCTGCAGCTAACAAGGCAAAACAGCTTTGGTGTCTGCATAAAAACAGAATATCAAACAGGCACGTGATGTTTGTATTCCCCTGCAGAGATATTGCAAGGCGGTGACTGGGCCTTGTGTCCACACAGCAAGAAAAAATTGTGTCAAACTATGTGATTGAGAGAGGAACCACAGAGATGTTACTAGTTCAGAAAAGCTTATTGTATAATGAAAGACTGAGGTGTTTGAGGAGTTTGCTAATTTTCCATCCAAGAGCTGCTAAGTTGATTATTGATACAACTACAAATCAGATACCAGGCTGCAGCTGGTT
Organism: Rhagologus leucostigma; assembly: GCA_013397725.1. Classification (NCBI taxonomy): domain Eukaryota; kingdom Metazoa; phylum Chordata; class Aves; order Passeriformes; genus Rhagologus; species Rhagologus leucostigma. Next base: position 870,472 of record VZTD01001192.1, on the reverse strand, counting down.
CTTAGTCCAGCAGAAATAGTTGTGATCAGATTTTACTTTTGGAAGGTAAAGTCAAAAAATCTGGGGTAGGGAAAAGAAAATTAACACTGAATGCAAATCAAAACTGCACTGCTGTTTCTTGGAGTATAGTGGCTTCTCCAGCTTTTACAGTCTTTTACCCAAGTCCAGATGTTTGCTGAAATGCATGCCTAGCTGCAGAGAGATTCACACAAGTGTTAATGTGGTGTCTAAGCAGTTTTTAGATGTGGTTTCAAAACACAATAAAACTGCTATAGGATGTCTGTGCCCCAGGCCGGATGGAATCCATCAGGGGCCTTCCACTGCCCTGTTTTTCGCTCTCTAATTTTTTCTTCCTCTTTTGTGTCATCAGTACTGATTGTTTGGCTGCAGGATGAGGCAGATGAGATGAGGCAGATGAGCTTACTGATCTATCTGGAAACTAACTAAAAACAACAAAAAAGCTAGTGACTAAAATGGCATGTTCAGAGCAGCAAGCCATCTGAGACCACATGTACGTACATAGGCCCTTCTAAACTTGCTCCTTTCCTTGACCAAACAGCTCAAAGAAAGTTCCTGGCTCATTTTGTTGCTGCCACCTCAGACAAAATGGAAAAGTTCACAGTCTGTGTCTCACTTAAGCACTAAAAGAACAAGACAACACTGTCCAGACAGCAGCTATAAGAGGATTTACTATTTTCCATTAGGCAATGTGGTGCCCAGAGAGCAACTGGACCATGAAGAGACCTGCATCCCAGAATAGTTCCTTGCTAGAGCTTTCTACCATCTCTAGACAGGGCTTTTTTTTTTTTTTTTTTTTCTAAAATGCAGTAATTTGTCTTTATATATTGTGTTGCTGAGGGCAGGGAGAAGAGAGAGGTCTTGCTACTTTCCTGACCTAAGAAAAGATGATATAGGCTCTGCTAAGACAAGCACTTACAGAGTCGGCCAAGCCAAAGTGCCTGCACTTCAGGCACAAAAGTAAACCTTTAGCTCAGTAGGGAATGTTTGTGCTAGAAAATTTAAATGAATTTGGTATTTATATAGCTAAGTTGTTTGGGTTTTGGGTTTTTTTTTTTGTAACTCTCTCTCATGAGGTTAGGAAGAAAAAATTGATAACTATGATACTATTTTGAATTTTACACTAAATTAGACATATCCAAACCAATATGCTGATTTTGAATGCCTGTGTACTGTAGCTGTGAGAGATTAGGATAGAGGTCTGGAATCTGTCTTTTCTAGCACAAGAACTGGGGTTATCAAGTGAACTGGCAGGTGGCAGGTTCAAAGCAGAGATGGTGGCCAAAGGTTGACGTGGGGTCAGATAGACACATTTGTGTAATAACAATCCTACAAAGGCAATTTAGTACTAAGAAATCATTTTTGGTTCAGGAAGCCCCTACGCAGCAAACTGCTGGATGTTAGAGGAATACTAACATATTCCCAAGACATACTATGGGAAAACCATATGTTTGCCTCATTCCCATGCTCTTTTTCAGGCATCCCCTACTACCCACTGCCAGAAACAGAACACTGATCTTGGTGAAACTTCACTCTGACTCACTCTTAAGCTCTGGTAAAAACTATTCCCTGATGGCAGGAATTTATGATTTGAGAAGGAGGTTCTTGATCTCAGACTATCATTTCTGACTATCATCTTTAATTTGACATTCCTTCACAGTTGGTTTGCAACCAGCCACAGCTGTTCAAAATCCTCACATTCTACTACAGATTCCTTGCAACTATTGAATCTAAAAAGCTTCCATAAGTACACATGGAATTTACTACAAGAATTTTCTTCCTGAAGGAGTGGCTCTAAGTTCTTGGCTATATTTTCCTAGACCTTGTTGTGCCCTGCAGTTTGCCTTATGAGTTCAGCACACTTGCTACATGACAATATTGCACGACTGGATTGGAAAGAGAAAAATACTGGCTCATTCATGTGGTCTGGAATTAAATCCATCAGTGTTATTCAAAGTGATAAGCAGAGCTTACATGTATAGTAAATCAGCCAGCACATCATGATAAATTATGCTTTCCTCTCTGTCAAAGGATTTTTGAATTACCATTGAAATATTTTTCTGCGGTCAAACTCTGAATACGCGAAATAGATATGCAGGCTAAAAACACTCCTTGCCTTACACCCTGAGTTAAGTGACAGTGTGGTTTTAGATGCATTAAGGGCTTTGTCTGCTTGGAATCTTTTCTTCTAAACTAAGGTATTTCTAAACAACTTGAAGCATAGATCTCCTTATTCAAGGGTGCATAAAACAAAACAACACAAAACAAAACACCACACAACAAAACCAAACAGACATTTCTGGAATGGGAGTATCTACAAAGAGACACATTCTTATGAGAGAGCTATTCTGGTCAAATTTCCCATGCAGACAGACCTTAAATTAATTCACTGTAAAACCATGTGTGGAAACTCTGATTCTGACTAAAGCTCAAATTATAACAGTTTAATTGGTTTCCCTAAATTGACAGGTGTAAACGATATAACTAATTTTAATCTGGATACTAGAACATTTCAACATGTTAGCTTTCTCAGCTTTAGCATCAATTTTGGGGCTTGTCTATGTTTGTAGTTATACAGGTTTAATTTGAGATTTCAAGATATTTAGACAAATCAGTGCTGGATGTTATGCAGCAAGCTCATATTCTCCTCTGCCCAAGTATCTCTTGATTGCAGTGACATTTAAGCTGAAGAAGAAAAAGGCACTTTTGACAGACAGAAAGGATGTCCATGAAGGCATCTGCATTATTTTAAATAGAGCAGTGCAAGTCTGTATGTAGACTCTCACTTACATTTGTTCGTCTCTTATCTGTGGATAAAATACATGAAGGTCTAAGCTCAGCTGCCTGCCTTTGCTTTGGTTTAAGTGATACATATTCAAAAATTATGTTTTGTCACGTGTACTGTGGAACAGGAGTGGTTAGCAGGGCACAGACAGCTGAGGGCAGAAACTTCAAACGCTTCCGAGTGCGTGGTGAATAAGAAATGAGTAATTATGCATCTTGTACATCTTCCCTGAGCAGAGCAAAATTCAAATCTATGGTTATTACAACAACATGCCAGCAGCTCATAAACCTTTCCACTTGGTTCTCACTCTGCTTTAGATCACTGCACAGGGTAGTCCAGACCTCTCAGTGTGCCAGATGCTCTCTGTGTTACACGCAGTAGTTTTTTTAACACAAAAATCCTAAGCTTGATGATATTTATGGGTCATCATGACAATTAGTGTTTTCCTGCTGAACTGTTTCAAATGTACTCTATAAAAGCCACGTAGTCAAAACTTCACTGCACGCCTCTGATTCCAATGCAGACATGCAGGCTCACGCTCTGATATTCTGCTCACTCCTCCCATGTGTGAGGATTTTACAAATGAACCTTCTACCCCGATAAGAAAAAAGATACTAGCAATTACAAAGGGTTTTCCGTAGGGGAGTAAGGAATATAAATGAGCAGAAAGGTGCCAAGATATCAAGACTAAACCATCTGACTTGGTGATAGCTGTAAAGTGAATTTTTAATGTAGTGAGTTGTGGGGTTTTTGGTCCTTGGTATGAATAGGATTCGTTTTTATGTCCTGTGTAGCAAAAACCCCTTTCAAAAAGGTTAAGTCAGACTAAATGAAACAATATTAAAAGAGTCTGTATTGTTCTTCCTTGAAGCTATTTTATCACAAATACTTATAGAATCCTATTGATAGCTAAAAAATTGAGAAGAAGAGAGAAAAAGGAAAAGAGGCAGAAGGCAGAAAGAAAGAATGTTACTTTCTTTTCACACTCAGGTCTTTGTTTTTGTTTTTTAATGAATTTCTTCATTTCTGCAGTTGAACTCAGGAGAATGCTGGAATGTTACTTCCCAAAATGAACACAGCCTGATATGTGAAGGGCACATCTGCAAACACTGCTGTGAGTCTGAAAGGTGAAAGCCAAGTGAGAGGCATGAGGGATGAGGAATGAAGGGAGGGAGAGACAAGGCTTGCTAAGCGAAAAAAAAGCACATGCTGCTAAAAACATAGTGGGATGGTGAGGTCCTCTATGAAAAGTCAGTTGCATTGTTATACAGAAGGTTTTCATTGTGGCTGTGCAGAGCCTTAGTGCAAGAGCTTCTGGCCTCTTCTGCTTGCTTTCACTCAGAACCATGCATACTGCTTCCCTTGAGAACATCTTCCAGCTCTGTATTGCAGCCAGTTCAATTAAAATCCTGCTGAAAGGTATTGTTTATTTTTGAGAGTGCCACAATTATCAGCAGAAAATCACAGGAATAAGCAAGTGTCATTAATTGCTGTGATATTGAGGCTGGATGGTCTTGGACACGGACTGCATAACAAAGACAATGTAAGGTGTTTGAGTGTAGCTTTAGTTGCTTTATCCCTCTGTGATATTATCTGACACAAGAAAATATCTTTTAAGGTTTAATTGATATAGTGTCTTCAAAAAGCTCACAGTATAGTTGGAGCTTTTCTTTTAATATTCAGATAAAAAGAATGTGGTGTGTTTTTATGTCTTTCTAGTCGTGTTCTTACATTGCCAAGAGTCATTAAAATAATCAGTATATTTCTTCTTTGAATTTCTTCATTACGTTTCTACTCTACAAATACTTTAGTGTGCAGTTTTTCAGGGACAGATAGGTAAATTGATAATTTTTAAGCAAAAGTAAGTATCAGCTTATTTACTTAAGCAAGTATCAGTTAATAACTGCTAGTTTTCAACTCACCAATGTTATCATCTACAATGTACTTCCGGCATTTAACACTTACTCATCCAAAGACCAGTCACAACACTTTTTAAACCATTCATTGACTGAAATCAAATCAGGTTTTGATTCAAACATTGTTTGACACTGGAGAGTCTGAAAAATTCTGAGGTATTGATGTACCTCTGTATATTAAAACATGAAAATACATTTTATGATACGTGCAGTTTTTTTCACAGGGGTATATTATAGTCAAAGACTGCCTTCTTCCACAGCCTTGAGAGAGACACTGAGAGCCATGACTTCAGCAGTGTAAAATTCAGGTGTTTGTCTAAGCACAATATCTAACCTCTAATTAGGTAGCTCAATACCTAAACATCTCTAGTAGATGGAAAGCAAATAACTCTACCAAAACTGATGCATTTCCTGCTGTCCTAAGGAATCAGCATGATGTAAAAAACCATATCATAACCCAAGTTATTGCTCAAAATTAATTCTAATGCTGACACAAAGTGGTTAACAATGAAAAGAATAAAATAATTGCTTGAATCCTTGTCGCAATATAGAATATTGGTGAGTTTTGAGGTCTAAGGATGAAAGGATGGAAGATTAAACTTCTGCTTACATAGACTTTCATTAGTTTAGCTGTAGTAAATGATCTTAAAGCTTGAATTGAGCAATATTTTTCTCTCCGCACATGTTAGTGATATGTCATTGATTCACAACAGTATTGGTTCCAATTTGCCCTCAGCTTTTGAAAAAAAATATATTAAGAATAACTTTCTTTCTGATTAAGTTGTTTTAATACTGGAGAGACTGTTTCTACAGCCATGCTTGGTTGTTTTTTTAAAATTGGCTTTTTTCCAGAAATGAATACCTAATTTTTAAAATACAGACAAAAACCACAGTCCTTCCTCCTCTGCTCTCACCCTGGCTTGTGATGCTGCCTTTATCTAAAAATCTGCTTTGTCAAGTCCTGTGGCAAATCACAGGCCAACACTTCACCATGACTGCCATTAACTTAATGCCTACCAACAATGTTAAAATCTCGAAACAGACTGTAGCAGTAGGTGTTGCCTACTGTTAACACGGCTATGAACAGTCAATTTTTTCCATAAGGCATGCAGCAGTGGGCTTAGTATATTTCTGAGTTTTTATAGTACAGAAAAGCTGTATGATCAAAATGTAACTCAGAGTTTGAATGCAGTGAATGGTGAATTCATTGAATATTTTGTATACATTATTTATACTCTAGATATCAGCATGTTTTTCAATGGGGTTAAATAAAGAATTGTTCTAGAGAAACTGAGAAAAAAACAGTCAAGTGCTCAGTTATGCTTGATTTTTCTGATAGAGACTCCTGGAACTGTAATTTCTATTGTCTTGCAGCACAATAAGAATGGCACTGCCAGTACATCGCATTGAACCTGATTGTGAAAAACGCCTGATCTTGAAATCCTTTGACTGAGGACTGAGCACAAAAAAAAGGCCTTCATAGGAGAGGGTAGTTCAGGTGCCTTCACGGAAAATACGCTCAGCAGGTGATAAGCTCAGCCCTGGAACTCCCTAGGCAGTGAGACTTCTTTGGGATGCAGCCCTAGCTCACTGGATTCATCTGGAATCTTTCTATTTATAAGAGGTTTGAAAAAATCTTCAGCATGAAGAAAGACCTACTAGAACACAGAAGGGACCAACTAAGTGACCTGGCAGCCAGCATTTGGACAACACTCTGAGGGGCATGGAGGGATCTTGGGTTGTCCTGTGCTGGGTCAGGAGTTGGACTCGAAGATCCTGATGGGTCCCTTCCAACTCAAAATATTCTATGAACTCTGCTGTCAGCAGTGTATTTCTCTTTTTAGCAGCATTTCTTTCCCAAAGTGAGAAAGTCACCCATTTACTCAAGTTTAGCAGGGATCCATGAACTAATCTGTCACTGATTTTACACTAAATACCCTGTGTTCAATAATGCTTTAAACATTTTTTGTTAACAGTGAATTTAATTTAAGTCACTTCACAATAAAATAAGTGACAAATAAAACTAATTTATAGATTTTTTATTTTCATCTAAAGGAGGATGTCACCTAATCATGCAATCATCTTTACATTAAGGTGAGCAAGGAGAGCAGACAGATAAAAAAGCCAAATAAATATTCTTGCATTAAGCCAGAAATGTTTCCACCTACATTTTTTAACTGTGAAAATGGCAGCTAGAAGCTAAAAAATAGCTTTTACTCATCTGTAGATTGTCTTTGTTGGCATCAGATATACCTCACCTCCCCTTCATCTCAGCTTAACATTACTCGCTTATGCATGCACAGCATGTGCAAGTGTGAAAAAAATAACTTCTCTTGTAGGAGCTTAAGGTGGATAAATCTTTGATGTACACTGGTAAGCTATTCTAATCTTTGCAGGCACTGTATGAGATATCAACTCTTTAATACTCGTTCCTCTTAGAAAGCTGCACAATTGATCTTGTGAAGATCTTAGTAAATCTGGGATTTACTGCTAGAATAAATTGATACACATCTTTTTAAAGATATTTATAATAATCAGAATGCTTCCATAATGGGCACAACTGCATTATGTCGTGTTAAATGCAGAATATTCGTCATCAAATATTTTAAAATTAGTGTGCAGAATATTTCTCCTTTCTGTTTCAAACATACCATCAAGCCAATGAACATGGAGCAGGCCCTCAGTTAATGAAAACTGACAGGCTTCCAGGACTTTGTTACAAATATTTTTTTTCGGTTTTGAACTCTATTAGAATAGCCATTAATGATATATTCCACTTGTTATTTAAGATCTATACAGATGGAGACTTTGAAATTCGAATGCATCTCATTATCTTTTAAGTTTCTCCTACATTTTTCTCAATTAGGCAAAAGAAACACCTTTCCTGCTAAATTGTGTGTACAAGAATGATACTGAAACAGTGTGCAAGCTTTATTTTGATCAGAGCCACCAAAATATTATGAAAATATAATGACCAAGATTGTTATTCTGATACAATTTTTCCTTCCCCAAACTAGACCAGTATATGACTTTAAGGAGTGTAGTACATCATCACAAATCGTTACCAACTGGGTAGTGAAATACGGCTTAATATGCTGTCTTTATCAATTACTATATACCCATGTAATGGTGTGTAACAACATTTTTATCACAAGTGAAAGAAGCTTTTAGCCCTTGTATATCAAAACCAATGGTGTCTGTTTTGTTCAGTTCTGTATTTAGTGCATGTTACAGGAAATCAAAATGTCTGGGTAGGATCTGCTTCTTTGATCCATGCTGGTGTGCTGCCTAGCACAATGAGGCCTTTGATTCAGAAATGGGTACAACTATAATAGATAAGCAGTGAAAGATAATAAACAGTAAGGATTGTAATTGTTGATGTTTGGATTATTAATGCAGAAACTGCCTCACAGATATTAATCCGTTTCACTGGTATCCTCTTGTATCAATTGATCCTCTGCCATTCTTTCTTCATTAATTAGGCTAGAGTATGTAGCAAATTAGGATGAATTCCAACTCTGCCCACATTATTTGATTGGTTCCTCCCATTTTCATTCAGTGTTTTATACGATCTTGATGAGGGAGTTGGAATTCATGCATCTGGCCCAGTAGCCTGGATAAATACAACAACAGCCCTCAAAGGACTATTCTCAGAGACAGACATTTTGGAAAAAAAACCCTAAAAGAAAACCCAACAAAAAAACCCTATAATGGCATAATGAGTTCAGTTTATACAGTAGCTGTATAAACGTAAGTGTCAGGGATTGTTTTTTCTCTTCTGACTTTGCTTTGCTTGTACTCGCAAACCTTTCTGGCATGGTGGTTCATTTCCTAAATAATCTCAGTGGCCCAGAACCAATGGTATCTTCAACCAAATCGCACCCTGCTGGTCCCTTTCACGTCAAAACTTTGATGCATTCTGGTTCTTTGTCATTTACAGTTTCTCCACGACACATACAGTATTATTGCCAGTCAAGCCAGACTGTATGTCTTCTGATTTCGTTTGCATTCCTGGCTTGCTCAAGCTGGTCTTATTGAGATCACTGAAGAACATAATTTCCTTATTTAAATAGGATTTGCATTTCTCAGGCTTCTTTAGCAGCCTCTCTTTTGAACATTGCTTTTGAAGATTTGCCCTGACGTTCCTACCAGGCAAGACTACAAAAGCGAATTGTGGGCTCTGAATGTCCTTCACACTGTTAGTCTGGTGGAGGGTGTTATGACATGTGGGGTAAATAGAAGTTAGCAGAGATAACAAGGATCTTAATACAGGGAAGCATTAAGATCTCTAGAGCAGCTCTACTGTAAAATCTCAGTGACAGTCCTGGTTTTCTGTCAGCCTAGAGCAGTTGCAGAAAATTGCTGATGATGTTGGTTCAGATTACAGTAGTGGTAAATCCAGGCAAACATACACCTGAACAGAGATCAATTTATTGTGCTTTTGGATAAGCTCTCAAAATGCTCAGGCACCATGCTCTAAAATGTCCCCTGAACTGAGTTTCCTTTCTTTATAGGGCTGACTGATATGGCTGGGATCCAAAACACCTTGAAATCCACGAGAGTGAGTGAAATTTGACACAAAGGCTTACTTATTAACTTAAACACACTTTTGAAATACCAGGTGCTGAGATGAAGATACATGGTCAGCTTCAAACTGCTGCTTCCTCTAGAAGATCTACCCAGATAGACTTACATCAGCTAGAGTCCTGGGCCAAAACATTTCAAATTCTGCATTAATTCTGTTCAGAAAGAATACTGAATTTCAGGAGTTGAATCAATACACACAAAGTTGATCACCCCTGTAGCTGAAAGTGATGAGAGTTCTGTGCTTAGCTCAGGTCTTGCCTAATCGCCCAAACTAGGAACCAGAACTGTGTCTGATCTATCACATATGTCGTTATCTCTTCAAGCCTTATTCTCCCATAGAGATAATTCAGGGAATGAAGTCCATAGCTATTAGGCAATTCCTTATTTCCAGGACTACATGACCCACTTTGATCTTGTGGGTTAGTAGGTGGTGGAAGAAGAAATGAGATATTAACTTTATAGCTTCTCAGACGACCTCAGAAATTAAGCTATTGTCCTGTATTACCATATATCTCTGTAATTCCTTTGTACTTCTGAACCCCGGGTCACAAACTAGCACACTATGAAGTGTTCAGCAATTTCCATACCATAAATCCTGCTAAGGATGAAAGATTCCCTTTTGAGTATTACTGTCCAATTTCAGTAACATCAGGATTAGTTTATTTAGGTAAGCCACTAAGTCTGAGGATCTTTAACCAAAAATTAACCTCAGAGTTTTGGGGAAATCTCTGAGTAACAGCTATTTCCAGAAATGCAGGATTACTCTCTTTTTGTGGCAATGCTCTCTGTGCTGAAAATTCTTCCCATTACCACTTCCTTGAATAGCAGTGAACAATAAGTGGACCAGACCCAAATCTCAGGCAGCACTGAGCATCAGTGATGATTTTTATGGGAAATGTTTTTATATATGGTATTTGATTCCTAATGAAAAAGCAAGTTCTTGATGTTTATCAGAAACTGAGTTTTGTTCTAGGAAAAAGACAAAAGAGAAAAGCTGATTTTGAAAATAAAACAATGAACCAAGGAAATTTTAAAACCACGCAAGTTCATATGCCTAAACATAGGAATATTTCAAGCTGTATACTCTGAGTATTTTGACAACCCAAAAGAAAAAAAAATTCGTTTTGGACAATAACACTTTCAGGAATTACTTTGTTTTATTGAAGCAGGTAATTCTTGGGGATGTTTTTGTATGACAAAATGAAAAATGGGGACAAACCCAAAACAAACCAAAGCTTATAAAATATTTAAAATGTCATTCCACTAGCCCTAATCACAAGTTGCGTAAATACCAAAAAAATAACTGCTCTATGTGGCTTATTCATATGTTGTTGGAAACCCACCTAGCCCTGTAGAGAAACTAGTGCCCAAAATACATTAAATAACAATCTACCAATTTACCAATATCAAGCTGATATTATGCACATTGTACCTGTATTTCCAAAAATAAAGGAGTCGTGCACTTTCTTCTTTAAAAGGGCACATGGAGATTCTTAATGAAAAGCTGCTGAGAATCTAAAGCAGTTAAAGGCAACTGTGACTAGAGGAAGCCAATTTGTATCCATTGGTTTCACAGCAGGCTGTCATCTCTCTGCTTCTATTCATGTGCTTGTTTTCTGGTTCAGTAAAACCTCTGTTCTACTATTATGATTTAATGGCATGGTAATCTTTATAAACCTACTAGATTTTTCTGGAATATATTTAGGAAAATTAAATGTATAGGGGCTGGCAGCATACTCCTTAATTAAGATTCCCCACGCATGTGGATGGGCTCATGTTTGGAATCCAAACCCGTTCATGCTTCTTACTCACAAACAAGGCTCTGGTTGGAGGGGAGAAGCTGATGATAATGCCCCCTAACACCCCACTTCTAAAAAAAAAATTCCAAGCAGGATGTATTTTAACAAATATTTTCATTCTCAGATGTGTCAGTGACTCTCAGAGTGAAAGTGAAGAGTGATGATCCTACGATTGCATGGTCTGGAGTGAATTGGGGGCTACTCAAAGTCAAGAATTCAGGCTGCAGTAGGAAGGGGTGAGAGGTTGTGGCTGGAATGCTTCTCAGAGCAGTTCCCATATCATGTACAAGGAAATTCACTTCTGGAAGAGGGCTCGCAAGGACACGCGGTCCCAAGCCTGGAAATGCCACTACCAGTGGATTTGCCAGGGAAAATTCACTATTTTCCAGAGGTTAGACAAAGGTGACAGAAGGGTACTCTAAGTAACACCGGTGATACAGTTTCTGCTTCTTTCTTTCTCTTTCTTCCACTCAGGATAAACACCATGCCAGGACAAAAGGGAGAAAAATTAAAAAGGAGCAGATTTAAAAACATCAAAACTGCCTAGGAAAAGCAAGTGTAGTGGGAATATCTATGACAAACTGTCATGAGGACAATTTACATGAGATGGAAAACAGTAAAAAAAATTCTCTGTTTTGTTATCCCTTCGTCTCTGACACAACAAAACCAAAATTTGCCATAAGAACCTTCCATTTGTGTTTGAGGGTATTAATCTAGCTTAGTCACTACTGGATGCTGTTAGTATTTCTTACTAGGTCTTGCATTCCTACAGAAAAGAAGGAGATGTACTCAGTTGTGAACAGGGGCACAGCCCTGGCTCTCACACTGCTGGCTGTTTCAGGGATTTCAGCTCCCATCCACCTTTCTTCCCAGGGAAAGGCATCAGATGCTCAGGCAGAAGTATATAAAGAAGCTTTTCTCGCACTTGTTCATACTCTTTCTAAACTGGAAGTCTAGGACCAAGGAAGAATGAGAGTTAACAACCCTACAAAAACTTCCCTAATATTTTTAATCCATACATGAAAGTCTATTAGCTTGTGAGAACATTTTTCGTGCCTTGCCTATGTCTCCAGAAATCGCTGTTTGGAAAATCAAACAGATCACTCTGGCTGATTGCACAGTAAATCAGTGGCACAGCATTACTTACATACCATTCATTGCATGCTTTAAAATGTCAACTTTATTTTCTCTATGAGACAAACAGCACAATAGTCTCAAGAAATGTCAAGTTTGTCTTGGTTTTCATCCCTCTGAATTCACACTGAATGGACAAACAACCTGGTCATGCAAACTCCTCCCTTGGAATGTCCTGAAAGTGTCAGTAGCTTTCCCAGAAATAAGGTTAAAAGCTGCATGATGTTATTGATCTGCTTAGAGAATGCCAAAAGTCATAAACATTAATTAAAAAAAACCCAACCCTAGTCACAGTCCATGATGTCTGAAAAAAGGGAAAATAAAATCTACTTATTATTCCATATCAGTCATACAAGCCCACAATAAATGTTTGAAGCCTTATATCAGTCTCTGATTTCTTTAGTGTTTTAAATGATCTAGCTTTCTCTTGTTGGAAAGCCAGCATAAAGCCTCTGCAGCTCATGGGCCCATTTAAGTCAGTTTTTACAGCAGTGAATATCAACAAATGAATTTTCAACCTGTGAAAGCAACCAGAAAAAAACCCCCACGAAAACTGAAAACCTAAGCAGGTTCCTACTATATTGACAACATTACAAATGTCTTTTCTCTTTCTATAATTCAATTTACAATTGCCTTAGGGAGAAAATCAAAATGACCAAATTACATCTGGCAAGTCTGAAAAAAAAAACACTTAAAGGCATTCTCTGGATAGATACCAATCCATTCATAGTAGAAAAAGAGAAGATAGTCAAAGAAACAGATGCTGAAATAGTAAATAACTTTGGTGAGACACCATATCTTGTACTCTGATCTTTGGTCACTCAGGCCAGATCTTGAAGAAATATTTTGGAGAGTGTCCCCCTTCGAGATAAGATTTTGCAGCTAAAAGACCCTGAACCACACTCCAGAGAAGCATCCACTCAGAGCTTTTCAGAAAAGCAGTGCCTTTCTCTTCCCAGAACAATACCACAGCTTCAGTACCAGCAATGATGATTTATCCCTGAACAACTTGTCATTTTGTGTTGGTAAAACCTCCTGGGCTGAGGGTCTCTGCACATAAGCCACAAAAGGAAACTAACTGAAGAGCAACAGGAGCACTGAGTGTTTCATGTCATGAGTAACAGCAGAATCTGCACCAGGAAAAAGAGTTCCTCTGTCCTCTCCAAACTGAGAATTAATATCTTCCCTTTTACTCTTTACTTGGATGCCTGCACTGATGCCATTGCTTTGTTAATAGTTTCAACTGAAAATTAATACTATATTGTAAAATAACTAAACATTTCTTCCAGATACAACTCACTCTCTGTAAAAAGAGGTCAAAACATAGGAAACCTCAACCCATGTTTCTCTGTCCCATTTCTTCTAAGTGTTGGGAGAACGGCTCTGACTCCACTCTCTAGCAGCTCTTCAATTTTTTTGTCTCCTTCATTTACCTTCTAGTCAGTAAATCTATTATTGGTAAAATGCATTGGCCTGGGATAAGCTTATTCCTGTTATCAACATTTCTCCTATTCTAAAAAGGATTTAAATGGTCACTAATAGCATTTGTCTTAATCATTTTTGCAATTAACTGTGCAAACCTATCAAGTCGAAAGATACGGAAATAATTAAAGTGGACATTTACATTCTTTTTAAATTTTCTTCTTTTTTTCTTTCCCTTTATCTTTAGCAAGACATTCCAGTGCTTTTTTCCCTGAAAAAAAGTCATAGTAAAAAAAAGTATTTTCAGAAAGTACATTGGGACAATTGTACAAGAGGCTAGAAGCCTCCTTTTGGTTAAGCTACAGCATCTTGGTGCAATCCAAGGCACCTTTATTAGGCCCAGTCTTTACTGTAAATTGGAATACAATCCAAAGTCTCTCATATAGTCAATTATTAATCCCTTTTAAAGTTTTTTTATTTGTTTGCATTGGCTAAGTGTCTGAGTCACAGGCCAAGATCCTACTCTACTATGTCCTGTGCAGACTTGGAGATTTAGGCATATGCTTTTGGATGCCTGCCAAACGGTTGCCATTGCCTACCACTTAGATAATGATTTTGCAAGAATAATGGAAATAATTGTTGCTGCTCAATCAGCCAGCCTCTACTCCCTCTTTCCACTTGAACTCCACAACCTACATGAGCATGAAGGTAAATGGCTGAGTAGAATGTAACAGGCCACCAGCTTGGCCCTGCACCTGAGAACACTCAGGTGCTGCAAGGGCAAGAAGAGGGCCACAGTGAGCCTGCCTACCCAAGGGGGAATGAGAATCCACTTGAGTTTGGGATGTCTTTGTTTCATCTTTGCCACTGTGCAGCTGCAGTGTCACCAAAGATGATTGTTTCTCTTCACAGAAGATATTGGACGGCAACCTGGCTGATGCCTACCCCTGGATCAGCTGCAGCATAGTTTAGTCCTGCCAGGGGAACCCATGGGTGTGTTCTCAGAGTAGTTAAGGCCTCTGACACCACCATCCCAGAGGTTCACCCAAACTGCCAAGGTGAAATTGGTCTGAAGCAGGGGGTTCAGTGAATGAGACAGATTTGAACTCATTCAGGCAACAGTCCAGTCTACCTTTATCTCTACTTATTACGGAAAGGAGCCTAGGGAGATTAACCTCACTGGACTAACCTTAGCTGTTGTGTTTCTCTTCCTAAAGCTTTACAATCCAGGTTAGCTTAAGATAACGGATATTTTTCCTCTCTATTGTCTGTGACACTTACAGCATGAACAGTTCCTCCTCTCCATACACTTTTATTACAGTCCCTCACGGGAGGAAAAGCTGTGTCTGTGAGCTCTTCGCCAGCCAAAAAGGGGTTTGATTTCTCAGCCCACTAACACACTTCTTGAAGGAGTTGTCTCTCATGTATTGTGCTTTTGGGAATGGATATATTAAATAAAAACAAAGAAAAAAAAGTCTTCTCCTACCTTTCTTCTGGAAGTGTGAAGGTCTTCACATGCTTAGCTGGGACAGCCCTACTATTTATCTCCTTGATGTTAATTTGTACAAATACATTTAAAATCAACCAGAAAAAAACCACCCTTAGCAAATCTCCTTTTTGTCCTATTAGAAAAGCTCATCTTCTCAATCCAATCAATGTCGGCAGCAAATCCATAAAAAGTAACAATATATAAAACATGTCATAGATTTGGCTCCAACAGTTTAATTAATTTAGTCCATTTGGGAGTAGATGACAAGGCTTTTTCTTCAGAAACCTTCATTGATTCCTTTTAAATAGTGCTGACACAAGTGGCAGTAACTCAAATTAATGACAGAAGAAGTTCTACTTTGGGTCGAGATCCTTAAACAGTTCAGACTATAATCAGTATTAATACACCCAGATGTAACATTTGTGTTATATATATATAAACAGAATTGAGAAGGGTTTTTTAGTGAGAAATTAAAATAATGAGGGAGAGCTTCCATTCTTTCCTTCCACTTCTCTTACTGTTCATATGATCAATTGTCTGACTCGTTCTCTGTCTAATATAAGAAAACTCAACAACTTTCCCAGTGATGTTGAAGAAGAATCTGTGAAGAAGAGAACAAAACTTGGAGGATACATAAATAACCTAAATTATTTATGTAGTTTCTACTGCTCTATATCTGGAATTCAGAAGGATAAATTACTTCAGAGAAAATAAGAATCTTACTTCATTTGATTATGATGATAATCAACATTATTTGCATTATGGTAACAAAGTGGGTTTATTTATGGACACACAAAAAAATGGGTTTTGATCCAAATCTGAAACCTCTGTTCATAAGCATACCAAATTAATTTTTTTGTTGACACAGAATTATTTCATTCACCTTCCAAGGATGAAAATGTAAACATCTCCTCAGCGGGACACAAAACATTAGCAGGTGGGAGAAAGCCCAGCTTCAGTGTACCTGGTTTGATACTCCCATTCATCACCAGCAACTAACGAGTGCCTCAGCCTGATGCTTCTGCCCAAACTGGCAGAAGTAAACACATCAGCAGCTTTGACACTCAACTAACTACACAATTAAGCTTCAGAGGGGACTGTCCATGGAGAGGAACAGGACAGGTCTCTTCCTTGCAGCTGTGTCAGTCCCATATGCAGACCCAGGGGGAGCATAGCTGAGGACGTACCACTGCACAGAAGTCAACTGCAACAGCAGTGATTTGGAAGAGATGTAAAAAACCTACTTTATAGTATTAAGGATAGTTTTATAAATATATTTCTTAAGAAAACTACACTATCTTCATTATTTGAAGTTTTTTAAAAACCTGAAGACACTGTCAGGAGCTGAGCTTGGGCTGACGGAGCAAATGGACTAGCTGACCTCTCAAGGTCTCTGAAATACTCTTTCTGATTGACAAACAGAGAAAAATGAATTCTGCCTGTGGAAGGAAAGCTTAAATTGTGAAGAAATTTACATAGAAGGGAAAGGATTTAAAGCTTTGCATAAGGATTAAAGTTTGCTATGAGCTCTAGCATAAAAGTAGCACTGTTAAGTGAAAACCTTTATGCAGTTAAACAGCACCCTCATCCTTCAGAGAAATATCATTTGTAGATAAGAGACACAGGCTTCTAGATCAGAGTAAAGGTCACTTTCATGGTGAGTTTGAATGAAGATTTAGACTTCTCTTTGGATTTTCACTTTTCTATTGTACCTTCCTGCTTCTCCATTTCACGGGGGTTAATTTTTTTACAAGACTATTGCATTAAGAAAAGATGTTTGAAAAGGTGAAGGCAGCCCGGTGATAGTGCACAGAGCAATAGGAAGCACTCAGAATTTGGAGTGAGTTGAAGGATCCTGAGCACCAAGGAGAATAACATATCACTGAGATAAATTCCCTTGCTCACTCCAGGTAGCACAATCATCCTTCATTACACACTCCAGCCCAAGTTTGCAAAATGAGTAGCAATTCCAGTTGCCTGCATTTCTGTCACTTTGGGCTGACCTAGATTCCAGGGAGTAAGGAGGGGGGAGTGAGGAGTGAATATCCAGACCTTAGAGTAAACCTCCTGGGATCAAACTTCTGAAAGTCTGGTGCAGAGCTATTTTGGGTTGAACAAACATAAAGCTGACACAGTAAAGAATGCTGCCACCAGGTAATTAAAGTTACATCTTTTTAGCTGGCCTAGAAGTTGGTCTCAGACTGACTTCATCTATTGCAAAAGAAAAATAAAACCAAAGTCTATACAAGAATAGATGACCCTGCAGGTTAACTCAAGTGAGCCACATCAGGACCTGAGGCAATAGCGCAAGTGAAAATAAGTTGTGTACCAAATACTTGTGTCACCTTTGTCATTCCACTTCAAATTATTTTTTTCTCATTTATTAACTCATATATAGCCATGTTTATTGGGAAGGCCTTCAATATGACACTGGAGCAAGGCTAAATTGCAGCCATAATAAGGTACTTTTCTCTCTGAGGCTTTTGTAAGATAAATCATGTTGTCCCTAGTTCAAAACTGTAAAAGATGAATCCGTCTGATTGTTGCTACAATTCAAAATGCAGACTTTTCCTCAAATTATGCTAAAACTTTAAGGCTTTCCACAAAAGATCCACAGAATAATCTGAATATTCAAGTACTGGTAAATCTCTCTTGAATCTTTGCTGCATAGGAAATGTTAGGATCAGGGAACGTAGCCAACAATGCCAGCCATCTCACACTCTCTTAAAGGGCTGCATCAAGTCATGAGAATTCATGAGGATAGCTGTTTAAAAAATGTATTCTCTCTCTCATGTGAAAATTTTTCTTTTTCATCACCTGCGTTCTCTCCACCTCCAATCTTTAAATATTCGTTTCCCCTTGCCCCAAATATAGACATTTCTCACAGGTCTGTGACATTTCCTTCAACAAAACCACTGATTTTTGCCAGGATAATCCGTGATTTTATTCCTTAAAAAAAACCCAAAACAAAACCAGACCAAACCACTGTATTGGAATATGAATTTTCTGAATAAAATAGGTTTGGTCATGGTAAACAGAGAAGAACAGAACTGAGGCTGACTCTTCCTTTCCCCTTCTTCAGCTACTGCCTGGGTTTGGGAACTTCACATTCTCCTGTACTTCTTTAAATGAAAGGATAAAAATAGCCCTAATGAGCAGCTCTGTAACTACAAACAGCAAGTATTTCAGTCAGAAAGAAATGTCACTGTTAAGCTTTCAGTGGCTGTTATATATAACAGCAATTTAAAACATATAGTGTAAAAATGATGAAAGCTACCTTGACAGGGGTGCTTTTAAATCTGTAAGATTTATGGAAATATAAAATAAATATTTAGCATGTTGATTTTACATGTAGGAAGGAGTCAAATGCATGCCATTACCAACATCTACCCTCCCTCCCCCACCACCTTCTTCAAGGCAGTGAAAGATACCTCACTGTTGTAGGTATTCTGTTATTCCTTTGTGCCTGGAGACACCCATATGCATCATTATTTAAGAATAAATAAAAAAAACCCTGGTGCATTATTGAGTGGCATAGAAGAGTTCAAAAGTAATTGAAAGCCTGTTCTTGTCACCAGGTACATTGTGTAGTAGGAGATGGTTTCAAATATTAAATAATGCTGGAGACGAGGGAACAAATATTCGCTGTGAATAGGTATGGAGTTAATTGAAGGCTGGCCTATTGTTCTACCACTGTAATCCAAAACACACCTGCAAGGGCTTCCTTCCTCTTTTGCTTCACATACTCAACCATCAGGGGGGAGGTGAGGAAGGGGAATTAAAAAAAAGAAAGGAAGTAAAATGAAGGGAAGGGAGAGAAGATGAGCATAAGAAGAATCTTGGGTTTTTACCCCTAATCTAAGAAGAGTTAATCAAAGTAAAATGTGTGTTGCAATATCAGGGGGTGGGGGAAGGAGGGGAAACAAGCTTAAGAGATTAAGTGCATAAATGGAATGGAATTTAGCCACATGCCATTACAGTCAGTAATAGAGATTTTTTTTTCCTCCCCCAAACAAATATCACAAATAGAACCAAACAGTAAGGGATAATTTGGGGTGGTAGTTCTGAAGTCCTCTATTCAATGTCAAGAGAATGCATGAACAGTGATGCATGCTATCTGGCTGAGAAAAGGGAATTCTAAAGTAGGCTCCGTTCTTCATGGCCAGACAATTTCTTTTTTGTGTTCTGCCAGAACTCTAATTGTAAAGCCCCTTTCAATTGCACCAATCAGCCATGTCTTTCAAGTTGGCTCCCCCCATTCTATTATTCAGCTGACAAGCTGTTATAAAAAGAGAGATTTTTCCACATAGGCAGAAGCTATATGAAGATAAGTGACGCCAGCTACATTTAAATTTAAAAAACAGATTCTTTCATAAAATTTTAGGTTGCTGTCATTCACTTCTTATTTTATCAGCTGGAGACTGGAAACACTTTCTCCACTTAAACAATAATAAAAGGAGATAAGCTAGTGAAATATCTCTGAGTAGGAGTACAGACAAAACAGAGTGTTGTAAGAAAAGGACAGATTTTAACCAGTCCAGAATAAAAAGACTGTAGAATATTTCACACCACGGAAAAAAGTGACTGCCCAATCCTAGAGAAAAAGATATCACATGTTTTCCTGACTGATAAAAAGCTAAGGCTTCTGAGACTGATATTGCAGCCAAATAATGGCCAGATAATCCACATCTGAAAAAAAAAAAGATGCAGGGAAAAAAAAAGCTGTGTGTGACGTGTTTATTTTGGTTGGGTGAAGTCATATCATACATTTGTTAAAAAAGTGTCTGAATTTTCTGAAGCCAGATTCTTCTCTTACTCCAAGTTACTAAATGACTCATTTGATTTCAATGGTCTTATTCGAGATAGGCTCCAGCAAAGAGCAAAATGCAAGCAGAAGCTGCCAGTGTGATTTACAACTTTGTGTGTGATATTCTTGCATCCGGTGTTCCTGGATTATGGACTGTACAGAGCGGTTTGCTGGACAGAACTCCATGAGAATAAAAAAGGAAGAGTAGGGTAGGTATCATCTCCTGTTTTCAAGCTTTCAAGGTAAGATCCAATGCTTCACACACCCTCTGGATACTCAAAAATGTGAGACTGGCTGTTCTGCTGTCTTGAGAGAAAACACGCTGGGTTTTCTACATTAGCTTAATGGAGAAGAAAGGAAGTTAAATGGGAGTGACTGAAAATATTCCATAAATAAGAAGTAGCAGCAGATTACATCAGAAAGTGTTTTCTGGAACAGAATTAATAAAATATATGGAAATAGAACTGTTGGACCTTTGCATGAGAAACAAGAAATGCATTGAAAGAAGAAAAATGGTCTTCTCCAGTCTGGAAAGAGACAAAAATTCAGGCAGACCATTAGGAGAGACACATTCTAGACAGTATAGTTTCCACTAAGCTGTAGTTTATGCCTGGTCGTATGTGTGGTCATAATATGCAGATCAAAAGATTCGAGACACTTGGGAAGTTATGAGGCATCATGGAAACCAAGAGAACAAATAAAAACAAAATTCATAATAGAGACCAAGTTACGAAGGAGCTAATAAAGGCCATACCCCAAAAAAGTATTTAGACAGGACAAATGTCCACAATATTTTCACAGAAATCAGGGAGAGAAGGGAGGCAGATAAAACAAAAAAGTTCAAGGAACTTAGGTTTTAAGCACACTGGACGAATAGTTCAGTCGTAATATTCTCCGAACAAAATGCACCTTTTTTCTGCCAAGAATATGTAATCCCAGTATGCATCCCATGAAAGGAAATCTAAGCCAGAAAAAAACCCTTAAAAATCCAAATGGAGCAAAAGAAAAGGTTTACACTCCTGCATTTACAG
The DNA here is from genome assembly GCA_013397725.1 of Rhagologus leucostigma. Taxonomy (NCBI): domain Eukaryota; kingdom Metazoa; phylum Chordata; class Aves; order Passeriformes; genus Rhagologus; species Rhagologus leucostigma. The sequence goes on along the minus strand of VZTD01001192.1, from coordinate 849,484 downwards.
AGTTAGTTTGCTGAATGATGGTGAAACCAAAGAGAAATGAATGATTAATCCAAGACTATGAAGTGGGTCAGTGCAGACTCAATAGTTTAAGGTTTCTAGTGTATGCTTTAACAATTAGACTTTAATTCTTTGACAAAGCTGTTACTATGAAATTAGCCAGAATAGTCCTGGTTCATACCTTTTATAAAAAATTGGTTTCAAATATCTTCTTGCAACTCTCCCCCCTTCATTTTACCCAAGCAGAATATGCATCTATCACACAAGCTGTTATTGGATCAGACAGAGAAATAGAAAATTGTATTCTGTGGGTAAAGAACTCAAGTCAGATACATCAGAAATTGAGAAAACAACCAGTCATGATTGATTGACTGGTTATTTGTGTGAACCCACTAGGAAATGCAACATCACTTTATCAGCATGCTCTCATTTCAAGAGTGAAAATGCTTTCATCTCCCTGGAGCCTTCTCCAGACTGAACAGCCCCAGCTTTCTCAGTCGGTGTTCACAGGAGAGGTGCTCCAGCCCTCAGATCTGCTTCATCACCCTCCCTCCGGACTTTTTCCAGCAGGTCCATATCTTGTGTTGGGAACCCTGGAGCTGGATGCAGCACTTGAGGTAGGGTTTTACAAGAGCAGAATAGAGGGGCAGAATCCCCTCCCTCACCCTGCTGCCCATGGTGTGTTTGATGCAGCCCAGGACACGTTTGGCTTTCTGGGCTGCAAGTGCACTCTGCCGAGTTATATTGATCTTTTCATCCACAGACATCTTCAAGTCTTTCTCTCCAGGTCTAGTCTCAAACCATTCTCTGCCCAGGATGTGTTTGTGCTTGGGATTGTCTTGACCCAGGTGCAGGACCTTTCACTTGGCCTTGCTGAACTTCATGAGGTTTGCACAAGCCCAGCTCTCATGCCTGTCTAGGTCAGATGATGAGCACAAAGATTTTTTTCTGTTTGTGAATAAAAAACCACTAGGGAGTGAGAGGAAAATCTGTCTGTTAGAGGAAAGTAGACCAGAAATCAAAATAAAAATCTCAAAAGATGGAAAACTTCTTAATGAACTTGTTTTACACATCATTAAAATCAAATTTTTGTTTCTCTAGCTGTGGTTTTCTAGACCTGTCTTGCTAACAAATGCACAGCAAGGAGAGACACAGCACTGTCAAAATTCCCGAGCCTCATATCCTAGCTCATGCTATACCCACTCCTGTGGATGACAGGTGAGAGAGACTTTGGAGGATGTGTCTTGCCGTTTTTACACGAGTCCCCTCAGTGCAGCTTCACCCCAGCCTGGAGCCAGCAGGGCCAAGTGACCCCATCACAGAACCAGGGAGACACTCTGTCCTTCCCCATTAATTAATTTATACCTCATCTGAGAGACTTCATTCATGGCTTGCGAACAACAGCTACAACAGCTCCCAAAAGTATTTTCACTTGTCAGGGGAAAAAGGAATTCATAGGAAAGGGTAGAAGAGCGAACCTGACAAGTTTTAACTGCATTTCACCACTGTTGTCAGACAAAAAGGAGGTATGTTATAGTTGGAAAGGGATTAGAAAATTTAAGAGAATAAGATACAAGCTATGCATCAGTAGCAGATATGGAATAACCTACCCACAACAGAAGCCATCAGTATAATTTGATTTGTTGTCTGAATGATACGAAAATATTTCCCCACATACGTTTAGTAATGTAGATTTTTTTGTTCATGAAAACATGCAGTGCTTTCTACAGTCCTGCTTGCAATCTGCCATTGGCTGCAGCCATGGCTTCCACAAAGAAATCATGAGCTGTGTGAGAAAGTATTTCTGCTAGCTGCTTGTGAATGCCATTGAGTACCCTTTGCTTACACTCTGAAAAAAACCCAGATGCATAAAAGGTCAAGATCTGCCTTTTTACACGTACTTTGTGTACATTGTAGTGTTTCCTCATCCATTTCCTCTGACAGATTTTTAAAGTTCCCTCTTGACAGGCAAATCGGTATTTTTCTACAATCTGAACAAAATTAGATTCACATGACAGCCTTCTTAATGCTGACTAACAAGTACCCTAACCATGCTAATGCATTTCAGGGGAGCACATGTGACTATTTTGCAGCCCAGAAGCATTAATACAGGGACACAGATAGAATTATTTGCTATGCCCTGGGCCCATTTTCTTCTTCAGAGCCTATAAATAGTATGCCTGTCAAATCCTGACAGTGTGGTAGCACGGTATAAGGATTTCTCTGCAATGAGCAATTGAATGTTATTTGAAAGTGGCATATTTTAATTAGCATGATTCTAGACACCATCAGCCATGTTAAAACTGCAGAAAGTTGTGGACAAATTGTATTCGGTCAGTATTCAAGAATAAAAAAGTTTTGCAAGAACAATGTACTGTATCTAGAAGTTAACATTTTGCTAGGTTTTTTTAATTATTAATTTATCACAAGTAGTCAGAGATATGTCTCTATCATGTCTAAAAATTTTTTTTTTTTTTTTTGCAAAACTATACTAGGTAGTTCTGCTTACCCTTAGTGCTAGTGTAACCTTCTTTGTCTACACTCGGTGCTATAAACTGTTTACAAACATGGCAAGGGAACCAATGGGAGCCTTTGCCATTTAGGTCACTGCTTTGGAGTTAAACCAATGCCATGAACTTTTGAAACTCCCAGCCTCGGAGTTGCACTGGGCATGATTTAACAAGCATTCACAGTCATAACAGAATCTGATCTATGCAAACAAATAATGCTTACTAAAACAATTACATCATGCATGAGAAACAGCTGCGGCAGCAAATACTCTGTGGTTACTTGTGCAACAAGAAAGGCTTAAAAAAGAAGAATTAGGCACAAAATGTTCAGTAGGTCTCAGTTATTTCTTCCTTTTTCCATAGCGTTATGTGAATGCTGTAAACCTAAAATCATTTCACAGCAGAACCTGGTGCATTTCTGTTTGTGGGTGACCTAAAAAAAAAGATGAATTTGTACTGTACCAGAGTAATACAGTACTATTATTTTGTGTGTGTATGCACATACATGTATGTATGAACAGTAGATGCTGTGGTTATGAATGCTTTCAGCCCATCTATTTTCTTTCAGTAAAATCCTAAGTTAAACACATGAACATGTATAAACACTGTGAAAAGGAAAACTGCATTTCAATACAAACCTAAGCCAACACTCATTGAAGGGGCTGTTTGGAAGCCCTTTATTCCAAGGCAGAGAAGCAGCAAACCCAGCCCTTGGATTCATAGGGCAGCCAGGGGCAAAGAGTGTGAGGCTCTCCAGGGAAAACAGAGCTTGGCTTTCACCTCTACAGCACTACACATGAACGCTTTCACCACTGACTGCAAACAGGTCACTCACCCCATGGGATGGAGAAAACATTTCAGTCTCAGAGACCCAAGACAGGTTTTAAACATGTGCTGTGTCATCAAACCACACCACTGGCACCCACGAAGACACAGGGTAGTTTCAGAGTCCAAGGAGTGTTTTTATTTTGGTCTTATGTTAATATGGGGTGAGAACTGCTTTGGTATCTCAAAGTTTTACTTGGGGAGACCTTGAACTTTTGGGAACATAAAGCAATCCTAATTAAAAAGAAAAAAGACATTTCATCAGATTAAATATTGTATTCCTCCACTGCTAAGTGGAGTGTATCAACTGCAAACATTTTCATACAAAGGAGAGAAATAGGGCTGGAGTATGAAACCTATTTTAGCCATCTGCTCAACAGTACTGATGACATTGATTATACTGACTAGACTTCCAAGGTGACTACCTCAGATAAATATTACACTGTGTCTTCACCTCTGGACAAGCAGAGATGTCATTTGTTGACTGGCTTGTGATCTAAGTCATATAATAATGGCACATGGTGCCAGGGACATATTATAATGAAGGACTATTAAAAAAGAAAAGTTAAAAAAAATTTTTTTAAAGAAAGGAATTTCCTGCTCAAATGCATGTAGTAATTGAATTGTGAGGAGTTTCCTTTCAAAATAATTTAAAAAGAAAAATTCACTTTCTGTGAAAATATATTGCTATTCCAAGGGCTGGGAAATAGTCTAGTGCAGATTAAAACATTTTGGTATATTGAATCAACATGCATTATATGCTCAATTTTGGACACTGCCAACCTCTGCAACAAAATGCTCTATGCAAGTTGCTATTTTGATGCTCTGTGCCCATGGCCTCTCCTGCAGCCTGACCTTCTCTGACCTGTATTTCCTATGCCATCCCACATGAGTGGTCTCCTGGGGCCCATCAGGAAACAGTAAGATTTCCCTTGATTCTGTTTTCACTTAGACTTGCCCACTCTCTCACTCCTCTCCTTTTCCTGTGCCCCAGATTAGGAAAGCTCTTGTCTTGACTTCATCTGGACCATGGTGAGGAAAGCCACGTTTTCCCTTTCTTACTTTCTGTAAGTAAGAACTAATGTTCCTTCCTCTCCGTATGCATTAGTTTAGCTTTTCTTTTGCTGTCCTAATATTTCTCTCTATAACCTTGATGTGAGCTCTTTGCCTCTCCAAGCAACCAACAACAGTAGCAAGGAAAGAGCAGAGGCCCTGCTGGCCTCAGACACTGACGACCCCCTGCTGCAAATGCAAGTTCTTCAATCACACAGCAAGGGACTCAAATGACCCTTACTGGTTCCTAAAGATCAGTATGACCCATAGATGAACATAGAAAAAGGTTTTGGTATGAGAAATATTTGGTGTGGAATCTTTTGAAGACCCTGCATGATCTGCCATTTGTTCCTTTTTTTTGTTTTTAAGGGATGGCCGGGAAGCAGGGTAACATTCCTTTTGACATCATTGTTCCTACAGTGGAGAAACAAACCATTCATGGTCTTCTCCCTCTGCGGCAGCAATATGGGGCAATATGCAGGGCTCATTCCTGCCTCTTCTGGACAACCTGTACTTTGCTTGGCATCACAATGGTAAAGGGAAGTCTGTTCTTGAATTTAGAAATTAGAAATGTGGTAATTTAATCAAGTATTTCATTCAGGAAGAAGGTTTCAACAACCAAAGCAATCATGGAAATTACAGTTTTGAAGATATTTCACAGAGCAACTACCAGTGACCTGTAGGGTCTCCAGAAACAGCTGTTGCTTTCAGTTAATGGCTGCCATTTGTTTGTTCCTCCCCTCATATAGTCAGCAGAAGTACCCTATAGCTGCACCAGTACAGTAGAGGCATATGTAAAGCACTGAAAAATTACATTATGGAGAAGAGGAAGCTTGCCTTGAAGTCATTTGGTAAATGAGATAAAAAGGAAGAAGAACAAAAAATTCATGTTTCTTTGGCCTATGCTTTGAATAGTATATATACACTTAATTAAACAACTCGTGCTCAGTTGTAATCCAAATTTCCTTAGTACAGCACATAACTTCTGTGTCTCAATTTTTCAACACATAGTGAGAGGAAGCAACAAAAAAATATCATTACATCATAAGTTGTAATTTATCAGTGCTTAAGTGAAAGTGTGGAAGCTTTAGTGAATGTATTAGTACGGGTTATGCGTGGGTGTTATGCAGCCCCGTATGAAATAAAGCTGTCCATGAACTTGTAAAGGCAAACTAGGATTAACTCAAACTTTGGTTAAATATTGGGCAAAGCTTAAGGTTTCTGGTGTAAATTACTTCATCAAGGACAATACCTAGGAACAAACCAAGAACAAAGACCAACAGACAGAGTGCTACGGGCAAAAAGGGAATGAATTTTTATGCTTTCCATGGCTGAGCAAAATTTTCATGCCACACAAAGCAAGAGAGGATATATTATAGATCCTTGAGGTATAACTTTTCTAAGACTTGTGGAGAAAACAGAGGAAAAACGTCACTCTTCCTGGGAACAGAAGAATTAACTGTAGTTCTCCAGCTTTGCTTATAAAAGGCTCTCGAGTCCCATATATTTCTGTAGTCTAGTATTGGCGATCACTCGTTTAACCAAAGCAAGGTCTGACTAGAAGGAGTTTAGTACCCACTGCTGTAAAGCATTATAATAATAAAGCCAATTAGAAAGTAATTTTGTTTCAGAGAAAAGTGAGTGGTTTTGCCTTTTTTTTTTAATTTTATTTTAAAGCTGTATTTAAAAAATATATAAACACTCTTCCCTTTTAAATATTTCTCTGAAAGAGTTTATTTTTTCCTGATTTGTTTTCTGGAAGACAAAAAAAATTAGTTTGATATTGATCAAAGATTAGATTAAAAAAGGTACGTCTCACAAGTTTCTGTGAAGCTGCAAAATATACCTTCCCCTTAAAGAAGCTTCAAGTGATTTAATTCTATGATTCAGACCAGGGATAAGTTAAAAACAAACAACATGCCAAAGCATTCAATATTTTCCATACTTCCTTCAATATGAAGGCTATCATTGGAATATAAATAAATTAAATATATGTTTGTTAAGTACAACAAGAACAGTTTAAAATTCATTAATGCTTAGTGTCTGGAAAGTTGACATTAAGGCACTTTCAAAAGATTTCCATTACCAGAGATCTTCCAAACTGGCACATCCTGCTTAAGACAAGGAAGTGTTAAGATGAAATCTTAGTTTTGAAAAAAACCTTGTACATATGGGAGGGGTCCAGAGTGGGGGAAAAAAAAAAGAATAGAGGTATGATCTTAGCTTTTGTCATACTGATGAGAGAATCTTCAATGCCATTACTTCATGTGGAGAAGGAAAGAGAACTTAATCCAAACCTTTAAATTTTAAATTTACCAATTTTTTTTTAAGCAAGGAAAGAAGAAAACATTTTTTGCTCCCCAAAATGTAAACTCAGTATAAATTCACTGAGATTTCAAGATAAGATTCTCTCAAGCTTTTTCTAGAAAAAGATTCTCTCATGCTCAAAAATAAAAGAAACTCCACTTCTCTGCAACATCGAGGGCTTTGGACTGTCATAATTTTCTTCATGCTAAAAGAAGTTCCCAGCTTTCACTTGTGAAATGAAGGCAAATTCCAGCTAAAGGGTACGAAAGTACAAAAAACTTACTAGACTCTTGTGTCTATTTGATTTCTCGCCAAGAATGTTTTTCATTTTTGCTTTTCTCAAAAAAACCCCCAAAAATTTTATGTGAGATCAACACAAACAGATCCTAGTAGACGTGGACAGTGTATCTCCAAACACACCAAACTCTGTTAGATTTTACGTATTCTGCATTTTGAGATAAAGTTTAAATGCTGACTTACAGCTTCAGGGTATTCTTGTTAATTTAAATTTCCATTTTATCTTAGCCGCGAGACACATGCAAAGAATTCAAGCTTTTGAAAATAAAATATTGTCTAAATATCTCTGGCATTTACTTCAATTTAATTTTAGTTGGTGGAGCATTTCCAGCAGTTCTGCATGACCTTTTGGAAATTGGATGGAAGTTCATAGAACTCCTCAGATGAAGGGGTGAAGCCACCGCATTGATGACTTTTCCCATTACCAGAGAATTCCTTCAGGGATGTGGCTGTGGTGAACCTGTGCCATGGCTATGCAAACATGCTAAACTTGTTAAGTCTGCTCAAAGGACATGCTTTAAGTGAAGCTTCATTTACTCCTTTGGGTATTATCACCACATTCCTCACTCATTTTTTCTAGAAAACTTTGTTCTTGTTCAGATTAAAAAGTGCCATTCTAAAAGCAATACTACCTTGTACATTATGCTGCAATACAGTTTCATTTTTTAATGTCTCCTGACAATTCTCATGATTTCATGTTTGTGACTAGAACAGTGTTGTGAGGAATATAAGCAAGACTTGGCTATCCAACTAAAGTCAGAATTACGACTTTTAAGGTGAAAGCAAAACTCAGAGTATAATGTACTCCAGCTGAAAGAAGGATAATTTCTATCCTGGATTCTAAAAGAGAAATATTACATGCTATTGGTAAAGTACTGTATTAGTTGAAACACACGTAGTGCATAAAATAGTAAACATGTACCTGCAGAACAGTAAATGGGGTACAGAGATCCAAAAAACTCAGGGAGAAATTAATTAGACAGGTCTAATACAAGAAAAAAAACTGCAGAGTAGAAAAACATTTTCAAAAGCAGATTGGACTCTGGGGCAAACTGGAGGCAGAGTAAACCACAACGGTTCTTTGGTTTACCAAAAACTAACCTGGTTGCTTTCTAGTAGACACCAATATAAGGAACAATTTTCACCCTTGCGAGCGGTGCCTCACTCTGCCTAGCACTGGCACTCCTCTGATCAATTAGCAAAACATTTCAACTCGCTTACCTGGCACTTAACTCCTTCTCTAGAGTATTGGGAAAAAATTAAATGGTGAATTTAGCAAAGCGAGTCAGCTGGTTCTTCAGTCAGATGCATCAGAGATGAAGCAAGCAGCAAGAGTTTGCAACTGGAAAAGGAAAGCAAAGCAGAATGCCAAGTATTCTGTAGCCACAAACCTGAGATAAAACACCTGATTTCATAGAGGCGGGGAAAAAAGCAGAATAGATCTAATCTCACTGGGTTTCAATAAAACATTTGATATGCAAAATTAGTTCAAAGGAAAAATAGCACATGAGTTAACAGGCAGATAATGAATATGGAAGTGAGGAGACAGCAAAAGTTGCAATTTAGCTGGCTGGGCTGGTTTCAAAAGCACACACAGGTAGGAGAAGAAATATCTTTTCATCACTGCATGCACAGTTCTTCGGGCTGTTCTTCCAATGGTGGTTGTTACTTTGACCAAGGCAAGCCTCCAGGTGACAATGGAACTGCTCATAAAGGTAATTGGCAAACCAGGAAGATGTGAAGCATTTCTCTTAGCCAGGACAAGGTTTCTGTAGCTGCTACAGGAGCTGGGGAAAAGACTATGTGTTCAGGGAGTCCCTGAGAGGACCTATTTGGCTTTAAATGAATAGACTAAAATGGGCTGGACTAGCTTACAGTTCTTTTTCCATAGTGCCATGTCTATGCATTACAGAAGATCTTGATAATCTGATTTGAGCCATTTTCCTCAAGAGAACTCAACCATAATAAACTTGGAGTACATTACTTCATCTGTTCTATCGATTTTTTTCTTTACCTCCTGTACCCTTCCTTACATGTCCATTGAGCACCATGTGATCTTTAACTCATATATTGCTGAAAATTTGTGGGCAGAGGGTAGAAACAAAGTCACAGGAAAAAATAATAGAATGATCAGTGAGCTGAGAAGTCTTTCTCTAATACAGCTGTACAGCATAAACGTGTTACTTAAGAGCAAGTCCAGTATGACTGTGAGTACAGTTCTTCCACAACACTGAAGTTCGTTAGTTTATAGCAGAGAAAAATCTCCTTCTCAGATGATCATCCAGATTTAGAAAGACATGCTACTGATGGGTTTTTTGGCATTATCTGTATTTAATGCTGTATTTAACACCAGTAGCCTCATTTCAAAGTATGCACTTATTCCTGAGAGCACAAACACACTCCCCACGGGGAGTTCGTCTCTATTTCTGTCAGTGCTCCTCTGGACATGGAGGCCAAGGCTTTGGGGAGGCCCTTTGCCTTTGTTTGCACCAACACTGATTATGAGCATATGCATCCGAAGACCCTTCTCTTGAAGAAATTATCTATATTAATCCTTCTGTAGAGCTCAAGTGATGAGCAACAACACTGGAGGTGTTAAGTGATTTTAACCTCCCAAAATAAGAGTTTGCTATATGAAGCCACGGTGTTGCCAAAGGCCTTAAAAAAAATTCTGTTGTGGCACTTAATTTGCTCAATTGTGATGAGCCACGCTTGATGAACCCAACTGTGCCACTGGCAAAAAGTGCAATGGCATGGAAAGAAGGATCAGCAGGAGAAATATTTGAAAATCCTGTCTGAATATAAGACCAAGAATTAATTTTCTTACCAAAACCTGAACTTCTCAAGCAACAGAACCTGTGTGGAAACAAGCTGCATATGCAGCCTGATTCAAAAGTCTCAAACTAGACAGACACTGACAATTGAAGGATTTCCTTCAAACATGGCCTGAAGGATTCCACGGCTCTATTTTGCTTCTCAGCACTTCCCAGAGGGCTGTGTATGTGATTCTATGATCAGTCCTGACATTCAGTCAGGAGAAAGTTGTCATGCAAGCTATACTATAATTCAGAGCTTAAGTTCCTTGCTCAGTCTTTTTTTAAGGAATCTCAGATTTTCATATCCAAAGGACTATCTTTAAATGCAATAAAGTCATTTTTAGTGAGCCAAGAATCATAAATATTCAAAAGCCTCAGTTTGAACATTACATGTAATTGACGTTACAGAAATCTGTTTCCTCTGGCATGACATCAGAGATTGTCAGATTGGAAAATCAAGAGGATGAGCTTCACACTTGCCAACTTTTCCTGCTAATCTGTGTTGAAATTTTTTCTTAACAAATCCCAGCAGCACCAACCCTTCCTCCAGTCCCACCACAGTCTCTAGGAAGTGAAAGAAAGGCTGTAGGCCTAAATCTGTGTACTACCTAAGGAACAGGCAGCTATTGTTAAACTTTTTTTCCATCCCTTATGATCCTGTTTCTTGCATTCTGCTTTAGGGTCACCAGTTAGGCCACAAGACAGTGGAAACAGGCATACTGCCAGTTCTCTATAGCAATACACAATTGGATTATTTCTACTCTCTCCAACCAAGGAGAAGAAAATTAAGGGAAGTTAGATGTTCTCTTTTGAGTCAGCTTACTGACATTCCTCATCACTGTTTTGTCTGTGTTTATGACTAATGAGGCAACAGAGGATTTCCACTAAAAACCCATAGAATCTGAACCATCAGTCTCTGTAATTTCCATGAGCAGCACCTGCAACAGCAAGGCTGCAGCTAAAGAGGTGCTCACCAAAGAGTAGGTGTACTGTGGCTCACAGTCAGCAATCTGCCTGCACAACACACAGCTACAAACAGTTCTCCAAAAAATGGAGGCTTCCTTCCTGCTGTTAAACAGTACTTGCAGAAATGACAGCACCATGCAAAGTCTGCTACCCTGGTGCCCAGCCCTGCAGATCACTCCCCCAAGAAATCCGACCATTTTCTTCATCTCTTCCTCAGCATTTCACATTAACCTCTGGGCACTGCAGTACCTCTATCACCAGCCACGCCATGGTCTTAATGCTGCTGCCCCTTTTCCCATCATGACTCTGCTTTGTCTCTCACAGGAATGTAAGGAAGAGAGTTTTTTCTGACCCACCTGCATCCCAGAGAGGCAGAGGTGAGCCCATTGCAGCAAGAGCCAGAGCATCCTACAGGAAATGCATCACTTTCTCTTGGCTCTTCCCCTCCTGAGAGCTGGGAGAGGGAGTCAGACAAAATGTTTTCAGAGGGAAGAAGTTATGAATACATATATTTAAAAAAAACCCAAAAACCCCAACAGTTTGTCCAACAAGCGCCTGTTTACTCCCTAACAGAAGCTAAACGCTATAACCTTCTGCATCCATATCCATGTAACCACTTTTTGAACCCCAAGAACCTTGGCACTGTTCTACATAGCACAAGCACAGCTTGGCTACAAGAAGTTTTGCAAACCACTGACAGAGAGCAATTTTTTCTCTATAAAAGTGAGCTAATACAGCCCAACCAGACACGGCTGGAGCACACAAAGCTGCAAATCAGAAGAGCTTTGGCAGTCCTATGTGCTTGAGCTTACTGCAATAACTTACAGTGCCATGGCCAATACTTACGGTGGCTTGAACTCTCCCAACTGCAAAGCAAGCAGATGATGATCAGGCAGCCACACTCGAACAACCATACTGCTAAGTGGGATGAACAAGGGTAAATAACTTAATACAGGGCATTTCAACTACTGAGCTGAGAGACAATAAATAATTTTGCTCTATAAAAATAGCACTGATTTTTTTATACACTGAGTAAAACTGATGAAAAAAGGCCTAGCTATATATGTTTATTTTAAAGAATGTACTTCATACATGATTATAAAACATTTCGTTGCAGCTGTAATATTTATTCGACAAATAATATTATTACTTTCACTATCTCCAAAATGCTCAGAACAAGTAGAAATTCCTCCTGAAACCTGAAAAAAGTCAGATATTCTTTCGACATCATAATATTTTATAGCCTCACATCTTACATTAAAGCTATAAAAGCCCACAGGATCCAAAGCTACCAACAGGAATTCCTGCATCTACTACACTGTGCACCCAGCTCTATACAGAACACAGCAGCTGCGTAAGGAAACTCAGAAGTGCTACTCAGCAGGAGCACCAGGCATGAAAAATACCTCACCAAATGTTGCTGAAAGAGGAAAAAAAAAGTACAAAACAACAACAAAAACCAAACAAAAGTCCCCAAAACCACAAATATTTGTTATCTTCTGTGACTGGATTTTGGCCTGATCTCCGGCTGCAGATTACCAGTATTGCTTTAATTAACAAGCCTTAAAAATTAGCTAAATTTTCACAAAGCAAATCAAAATCTTCAAGTACTTAAAATAAAATAATAAAAAAATATTCCCCCATTTATATCAGCAGTGAGCAAGAACAAATTCAAAAGACAACAGAGACCATTCCATCCATCTGTATTTAGTCAAGACCATCTCCAACATCTACATTCCCTTCGTGGCCTCTAAACCCCTCAACTTGCTATCAGTGGTTACTTAAATCTTTCATCTGGGGACTACACCTGCATTCTTCACGCCTGGATGCTGCCTCCCATGTTATTAAGAGGTCACACGAATTTTTATTGGCTACTTACTCAACAGGGGTAAAAATATCAGAATATGGCCTAAAGCAAACATACATTAACTGAGTACTTAATCCTCATCTTGTTTGCTAATGCTTATTGTGATGACTTCTGTTACATATTCATGAAATATGAGGCAGTAATAGTACACATATTGTACTAACCAATAAATAAAGATGAAAAACAAAAACATCTTTACTAGGAAAAAAACCAAAAAAACCAAAACCTAACTAGAACCCTAAACCCAACAATAAAGACAGCTGAAAAATCTTTGTCCTTGTTGGCACATTACCAGTGACAAATTTGAAAGCATCAGGAATTACTTAAATTCCCAGCTGTTACAGCAGAAAAGCACATGAGACCAGCAGAAAATTAATAAAAGTTAGAATAGGACTACACAAAAGAAAAAATGCAAAGTCAGAATGGGATATGTGCCAATAAGAACAAAATTAGGGTAATTATTTGGATAGGTTACAGGCCAGAGATAAAAACGATAAATTCTCAGAAAACCGGATTACTGAGAAAGCTATTTGAAATTAAAAGCAACATAAATCAAAACAGGATGAATGACATTTGGATAATATTATTTGACTGATTAAATTAACTTTTAGTTGGTAGAATAGTGTGGTAAGAAAAAAAGATATAATAACTATAAAGTATTTGTACAGCCATAGCAGAACAGAACAACTGATGAGCCTGATGTGAATTTGTTCCTTTATTTGAGCTGTTTATTATTGCTACAATGCTTTTATTTATGTTATTATTTAAGAAACTGTTCTGAAATTATTCCAGTTTTGATGGTAAATGTGCTTATACCTAGTCATTATTGAAATTATTTACCTAAGACAATTCAGCTAAATATTGAATTAATTTACACTAAAATGGCTTTGTATAAGATACCACTATATTCCCATTCATATTTCATAGAAGTCAGATTTGAAAGGATTTTGGCTTTTAAATTAATTATAGAGAATATGAACAATCAGCAATTCTGTCTCTAATAAATATAAATATTTGCATCCCAAACCATTTTAATTTATTCATGTTAAAAGAGTGTCATATAAATTATCAATTCAACCAATGCCAACCACACACTTCAGATTCTGAATAAGAAATAACCATGACTGGTTTTGAGCCATCAGTAGCCAGTGAATTATTGGCAAATTATTTTCAAAGAATAAATAGTTTAAAACTAATTGTAGAGTGTTCAGAGACAATTCACAAACATAAAAAAGAAACCTAATTTTTCATTATCAATTTTTTCCTCCAACTTTTTCTGTCAGCTTTAGTTAATGTGAAGCAGTAAGGAGCAAGAATGAGATTTGTAATAGTGTCTTTCTCCTGTGTAAATCAGACAGATGCCAAAATGTTATAGTTTTCCGTTCACCTCCGATCCAGCTCTTTGATATGGTGGCAAAAGGTCAGAATAATTCTGACTGCTAATGACCTCTGGGATATGAAACAGACATAACTTGAGCAATCTCCAACCTAGAGAGGACAGGTATCTAAGCGACAGCAGGAGAGCAGCAACTGACCCCACTTGTAGGCAGCCTAACGAGAGGGCTCATGTTTCAGTTAAGAAAAAGGATCAGAGCGGGAGATTTTCCTAAAATCATCACCAGATGCACGAGGTTCTGTATGAGACAGTTCACCTGTTGTGATACTTCTGTGCTTATCATCGGTGCATGATGAGTTCTTTATTGGGACTAGTGTTTTCATATGTGCTTGGACAACTAGTACTGTGGCTATTTTTATTTTTCTTATTAATTTTTGAGGTGTTTAAATAATTTTTCTTCTGTTGCAGATAACAAAAGAACATGTTTCTTCCCCAAGGAAATTCAAGTCCTTGGATTAAACTTCACAGGCCCAGTACAAACTGGAGGCCACAGGACAAATCCCTGTAGGCAAAGAGGAAGGTCAGAGTCTGCTCCTTGCACACAGGCAAGCAGAGGGACTGTGGTGCTGGTCACAGGTTTCCAGGCTGGCAGGCTGGGCAGGGCAGGAAGGGAGGCTACATTTGCCTTTCCCTGTGCATCCATTCCAGGCTGCTGACCTGGTCTGATCTAGGTATTTATCTATCTATCTACAAATAGAGAATTAACAAATAGGAGATAAGTGGATGATGGTTATGACCATTAAAACATGTTGGGGTTTTTTTTGCATTACATGACTGTGTGGTTCATCCTTGACAGCAGTTCTCAACACAACAGTATTTGTGGTGCTAAGGAGCAAACCCCTGTGGACACTTATCCTTTTAGGGGAAGGGTGATGGGTGCAAAGTCAAAGACAATGGCTCATTGAGCTGATGCAAAGTCTGCAGATATCTCAAACTGAGTCACTATTGCTGTACAGTGTAAAGGTTCCAAGGATTCCATAGTAGAGGGAGTAGAGCAGCTCTGAATATAAGAGTATTTTTGCTTTTACAGGAAACAATTTCATCAACTAGATATTAATGTTTAAATACAGTAATTGTGAAAAAAATCACTCTCCATTCATGTTCGTTTTTTCTTCATGAAATAGATATTTTGGAATCTCATTAAATCATATGAACTGCTGCACCAAGATGTTATGGCAACTGGAATTTTAAAAGTAAATTAATTTTGCCATAAGATGTTATTAATACTAGGTAGGGATGGCCTTGAATAATAATACCTCCTTTTTGTTTGGAGAGGATATGCTATCTCAAGCTTTAACACTGGTTTTTACTTAAGACAACACATGTTATTACTATATCAATAATCTTTAGAACAAATGCAAAATAAATTATTTCGTTTTTGCTATAAATTCTTGAATTAGACCTTCTCATCAGGAGCATCATCTTATAATAGCAGGGATTCTATGATGCTTATGTAGTTTGTGATATGTCTAGTAAAAGCAAACAAGATCAGTTTTCCAAACTGGCATCAACCTAGAGCAAAACTGCTGATTTCACTGTTAGTGCAAGTGAGAAAAAAACCCCAAAAACAACAAAACAAAACAACAGGTTTTAGTTTTTAAAAGTTGGATTTTATCCTGTAGTGTAAAAAATTCTGCCCAGTCCTTGGTCTATTCCAGCGTGTCTGCTGTATTCACCTACTGACATTGGATTTGCACCTCCCTTACTTGGTTAGTATAATCCTTTCTCAAACCAATACTCTCCTAGGAACTGCTGGAATAAAATGAGGACAGCAATGTAATCCCAGTTAATAATGCAGATAATGCAACAGGCCTGCTGTAATTTTAATTTTTTAGGATACTGAGGCTTGCCTGGAGACAGTAACTCTTCCAGAAGTAAGTGATGATTCTGACTACTGCATGTAGGATGTGGATGTGCCACCAGATAGGACACAGCCTGGCGCTCAGATCCAGGCTGGTGTCTTGGTTCTGCAGAGTGGTCACATAAACCTCCTCACTGTCTAAAAAAATCCTGTTTTCATGTATTCATGCTCCCTGTCTCTTGCTCCTGCCATTTGTAAAGACAGAACACACTTGCAATGGGATCATGAAACAGAGTCTGTGAAATTTAGAATACATACTTTTTTTTTTTTTTTTTTTTTAATGGGACTGATATTTTGATTACCCTGCTGTGGGGCAGAAATACAGAAAGAACTGACTTGCCCCCAAAGGCTAGACAAGTGTCTTGAGAGCTCGTCTCTGTGAATAAATTAGAGAAGCAAGCACCTCCAAAGAACAATCATGAACTCTACATTATACAATTGCTGCTTCAATCAGGTGCTCTGAATCACCAAAAGCACCAATTTCCTTTCAATAAACAATCAAAGACACGCCCAAAACTTCTAGAGAGCAATTCTTCCTTCATACTCACTGCCTATCAGTTCCTTTGTGAGGTATACAGCTCTCCTAGGAGCATTATATAGGACTTTAGACATTTTAAGTTGCTGACATACTGTGATAGTGAAGAGAAAGTATTACAGGGCATGGTGTTTTGTTTTGCAAACGTCTGAGGTAGACAATGGGGAGAATGCTCCAAATCACTGAACAGAGAAGTTGTTCCATAATTAGGAAAAAGGATGGCATGCCTTCTCCACCGTGGAATATTCTGATATGGGTTCCCATTAGCTTCCTCAGACGTACTACATCTAATTTTGTCCTCTCAGGTGTTAATTATTTTAAATTCAGTCCCACAGACTAAATAATTTAGCTTCTGGGTTTTTTACTTCTTTCTGTCATCTGAAATATTGGCGTTTAACCACAGCTGAAAATAGCCTGTAAGTTGATGTCTGCTGCTCTTACTGACATTAGATCCCCTCAGACTTTGGGATTAAAGCAATCACCACTTTGGGTGGAAGGAAGGAATATCTCCCTTACATTAGAAAGGTGGAGACTTGCTTTTCTTTTTTGGCCTCCTTTGTAGCAGGGATAGGACTTCCTTCTTAGCATAACCTGGAAGATTTCTTTAGTAAAATAAATGCTGGTAAAGCTCTTAATCCTGCCTCATCTCCTTCTCATTTAGTCTTTTAACTCAAGGATAATATCTCCTATAAGCTGATGGTGAATATTTGGTCCATGATGTTAGTGCTGTGTCGATCGGAAGAGGAACCTTGTAAAGCTGACATTGAGTGAAGTTACTTCTTCCCATTCCAAGGAAGTGGACTCAGAGCCTGCAAGGCACTATCCAGACCAATGCTCATATGTCCCATTTTGTGATAGAAAAATGTTTAATATCACTTCAAGTTAGCATTTTGTCATTGGAAATGCTTATGAATTGTGATCTTTCAGCTAAAATGTTAACATAGATGTCCTGAATACTTTTAATGGGAACTTTGAGATTGAGTTGCTCAGCTTGATTTCAAGGTTTAGATGCTTATTATAAGTTTCTAGAAACTGAACCTGGAAATAACCTTAAATTAATTCTTTGGCATCAGGAAACTCCAAACTTCATGCTATTGTAGTCTGCATAAATGATTCACTTGATGTTTAATTTCATTTCAATGAATGTTCAGTAATGAAGTTTACGCACTTGAAAAGGAAATGTGACATAAGGTAAACAGATTGTTGCAAAAGAAATGACTCCAGGTCTGGTCCAGCTCTCATTAAAATCAGTGGAAACTTTCCAAATAGGAGTAGGATGAGCCCACAATAGCATAAATCCAGGCTGAAGTCAGTGGGCCTACTTTGGATTCACACAAGTAAAAGTGAGACTGGAACTTTATTCCCAGTGTTTAGCAGCTGCACTTCAAAGCAGGCACTGATGTTGCATCTTAGGTGGAGTTTTGACCCGTCACAGTGATTCACAGATATCCCACTTAGTCACTGAGGGACCTCATCATCAGTGCAAACACACTTTCCCCAGTGTTTGCTTAGGCAGTCAGCGTGGCAGTGACTAATTTCCTTTGTGAGTCTGGGTCTCACTGCTGTCAGGAGGCAAAGGTGGAAAAGCAGCAAAATTATAGAAGTTAACTTTTGCACACATAATGAGTAACAAATGCAAAAGATTGAACTCCACAGAAAGTGGTTACTTGGGAAAACTCTGGTGAATCCCACTTTACCATTGGAAAAACAATCTATCAAAAAATAACCCAGCAGAACTATATCGGAGAAAATTTATTACATGTTTTAAGTGGGAAGTAATAAAGCAAACAATATAAATAGAGTAGATAAGCAAAGAACAGCCTCAGTCTAACCACAGCACTTTAGTAAATTCCATTAGGCAAGTATTTTCACCTGGAAGAAACTGAGTGTTTGAAAAACACTCAAGTTTTATTGAAGGTGAACAGGACTTGGGCTTTTAGATTAGTCAGGATTCCTCAGAAATTCCACCCATCAGGCTTACCTTGGAAAAGATTTAAAGTTTTGCATGGAGTCCTATAAATCAAGGGAAACTCAGAGTAATGTAGAACTTCATCACACACCAAGAGAAATTGTCTTAGGTGTTCTCAAAAAAAGAAACTTAGAGGAAAGGCTTATCATATAAATGCTCTCAAAAACTTCTTTAGACATATATTTAACTGTGATGTTACAATTAAAATCATGAAACTTAGTTTTATGCCTGCAAACAGCATGTTCAGCATTCAAACATAACAGCAGAAAGTCAAGTCAGTGCACTGTTTTGATTTTCTCTGGTATTCTTGGAAGTAAGCTGTTTCAGACCCAGCATCATTTTCCTAACTCCAGAAATGTAATGGACTGCCTACATATGCAACCTTGTTTCTATGGTTTCTCCCTAACAGTAACAGAGAGAGGGTTAATTGCATATCTCCATATTTTCCATTTGCTACACAAACAAATGGTTAGATAGTGATAGCAGGGTGCCCTATGATCCTGGGAGGGGTTCCACAAATAAGCACCCACATGAATGTTGGATGAGTTCATGTTGAAGTTAAATATGTAAGGAAATATATTGTTATATCATGAGAAATACCACCTGGAATTTATCATTCTAGGAATTTCACTCTACTCCATGTATTTCACATAGCAGGTATGACATGGGGCTCTGCTTGTACACTTAATAGTTTAATAAAAAATCTAAAAATCTCTCCATGGAGTGGAAAACATAAGAAATTTGGAAGTCTCACTGCAAGAATTAGCATAAGGGGCTTTTGTGAAAAACAGATATGTTCATCTACACGTTTAAAGTAAAAAGCATGGCCACAACTAAATTCAAATGTTGAATTTAACAGGCATTAATACAATCTAATCTACTAATAGTGAATATTTACTATTAACTTATTCTTGTCTTGTTTAGCTACTGAAATATTTTCCTCTGGGTTGGGTGTAACTGCTTTTTTGAGACCTAGTATTATCCAACACCTTTTATACACTACCTGTTCAACACTGATGTTGAAATTTCTGTAGGTTTTCATTAAAATACCTGAATATGGCCTTGCAGATGGTTTTATACTGGGACAATATTTTCAGTCATATTTGCCTTTCCATGACTGGATAGATTATATTCCTTCTACTGAACATGTCCATGAGATTCATGCTTTGCCAATTTTCGTATGTTCCTATCTTATGTCCATAAATGTGGTATGCTTAAATCACCAGAGATTACAATCTACAATGAGGGTTTTTTTATTCAGGACATGCATCTGCTCCCAAGGATGTGAATTCTTCAAGGAAAACAGTCTGAACCCGAGACACCCACTGAGTTTTGGCGGTTGTAGGAGGTCTTAGCCTCTGCCACTCATCTTAGTTGTTCATTCCACATGTATAATCCTTCTAAATAAAAAAAATTACTAGAATTAGACTATAAGTAATTTAGATGCAAGAAAACTGCTTGTGTGCTTTAAAACTCAGGTTGTATGAGCAAAAAATTACTTGCTTAGATGCCAGGCATTTATCATACACCACATACAGGGATGTCAAGTTCTTCCACAGGGGTTCACAGCTGCTAACACAGTGAGCCAGCCTGCCTGAAGTCCTGAAGAAAGAATGTATTTCAGAATACATTTCCTGCTTGGACCTAGTGCTTATCTGATAGTTGCAGCTGGCTGTTTTTGAGATACTGGGAGTCAGTGTCATGTCAGGGCTTAGATAGCATTTCTTTTAATAGTGCACTGGCAGAAGTATTGCCTAAGTTGCAGAAGTGGCAAGAATACTTTCCCAAAGAATGCAACGCCCTTAGTTGAGTCCGTAATTTAAGGGATTAAATGAACATCATCTCTTTTGAGGTGCCAAGTCATTTGAGAGACCCAAGAGATCAGGAAGAGAGTCTGACTTCACCCTGGCAGCTGATGGCTGCAGGATACTTCTGGAAGATCACACTCCCTGGATGCACACCACTGTTTTTCCACAAACACTGACACTTGCAGATTTCTTACTCTACTATGTATGGAATTCTGGATTTCCCCCTGGAGGGCACTTCAGGGTGTATCTGAGCTATGGCCTTCGTAATGGCTGAGCTCATTTAGATCTCTCCAAATGGCTTCAGATTTGCTGGCTTGCAGATAATGGGGAGAGTGGAGCCACAGCAGCAGCAGGTAACTGTTTTGGAGTTGCTAAAAAAATCCAGGAAGAAAAGCAGATACTGAGGAAGTTACTCTATCTAAACCAAGATTAATTAGTATCTGACCCACTTTTGTAAAGGATAGGATTCAGCAGTGCTGTCCATAGCTGAAGACAATCCTAGAAAACCCTCATGTAGTCCGGGATACCTCCTGATCTTTCAGAATTACCCCTACTGTTATGCCTAACCTAACACTCTTGTCAGAAGGACAGCAAAATCCCCTTACGAGACTTGCACAATATGGTTGTGTAGTTAGGTAGATAAAAAGCTGGAAGACGATAATTAAAAACAGGAAGCAGAACACGAGGGGACCAGAAGGATCACAATTATAAATATGTGCTGGTGTGGGCAGGCCAACAGCACTTCAGAGAGAGACAGAGACCACAATCATTTGGTAAAATTGAAGAACAAAGAATATAGGACCTGCCACATTAGCTGAAATAACAGATGCCCCATTTTGCTCATCTGGAAGAAGATGAAAAGTTCTCGATAGTAATAAAAATAGAAGATATAACTAGAAACACCTTTTTAACTTTCTTTTTATTTTTTTGTCAATTTGGCATAATTTACAAGGGAATGATATCCATGCTTTATATAAAAAAATTATATCAGAAATCCTATCTTTTTACCAGGATGTACAAACATAATGCAAATGGGGACAGTAGACTACCAAAGACACTTCAATTCACTTCTTCAACCTGGAAAAGGAATACTAAATCACAACTGATTTACGTCAGCCGGAGAGTCAGCCCTCTGGAAGGGAAGAGACTAACAGGGTAATTAATGGCCCCAGCTGTGGGTTCTATGTATTAATTGATGAAACCTTTCACATCACAAGAATTTTTCATTTTGGATGTACTCATACTTGTGCTTTTTAATTAATTAGAAAATGGAGAGATGGAATCTTCTGGTTTGTTATCAGTGAATTAATTCAGAAAGCCCTTTGGTTTGGGTTGTTGGGGTTTTTTTTTTCTGATGCCCCCACTCTGAAAGAAGTGTGTTTCTATTCATGGTGGAACTATAGGTAGAGTTTTTGATGTTACAGAATGCTTCTGATATACATCAGAAAACAAATTTGTAGAAAATGCCAGGTCATATGTGTTGGCAATTCAAAATGCAAGGTCATATGTCTAAGTAATTCAAAATGTTTCAGCATTTTTAGTTGCTAAGTTATTACCTAGCTTGGAGGAATTTTTGAATTGTTGGAAGTCATTACTTGATTGGGTAATTGTCTATTACTGTTTAATTTTAATGTAGTCACACTGGAATCAAATGCACTTCAAGAAGGGGGGTGGAAAGAAGGCAGGAAAAGAAGCGTAAGAAAAGAAAACCCCACCACAAACTTTTACTTTTATTATTCCACACAAGACTACTGCCTATGGGAGCTAAAAATAGTACATGGTCATATTATTAAGAATTGTATCACAATTTGTTGGTGCTGAGGACTGTACTTAAAACTTGTCTGTACAACTTTAGCTTGTCATTTCATGACTTTGGAGTATCTTACTTCTACATATGCATAGGACTGATGGGAGTGTGGAAGGTTAAAATTATTATCATCTCTGCGCCTGTTCTGTCCAATGAAATAAATAAAAAAACAATACATTGCAACTACATCTTTCCCTTATGTGCCAGGCTTTTGAGAAGCCTGTCAGGCAGGTTGTGAAATAACATATCCATGGAAAATCTCAGCCCCCGGGAACATCCCCTTAAGTGATCAGCAGGGATAACGAGGAAGGGTAAACAGAGATCTTCCACTCCCTGCTATATAACTTAACCATTCCTAAGTTTACAGGCATCTGTGTTCAAAAGACATAAGGAAGCTTTTTAGGTAATGGAAATGTCTTCTCCTCTATTTAGCATTGGGACCATGAAGAAAGATGAGGTAAGCCAGTAGTGTAAGCAGAAATGGAAACCAAACGCTAGTATAGTCCTCAATTCACAAAGTCTTCTTTGCTTATCTAAATATTTATTTACACAATTGAGTAACCAGGATACATTTTCTCTTTTTTTAGTGTGAATTGTATTCTTTTTATGTTACTTTGTTTAAACAAAATTATAGAGTCCTCTATATCTCAAGAAAAATCTAAAATAGTAGGTTGGGGTCTGTTTGACATTGAAATGTGCCTAATATTGTGCTGATCGTTCTTCACATCTATAATACCCGGCATGCCAGAAGTTTTGTTTTGTCTTTTCATACTTCAAGCTTTATAAAGAGTTTGTGCTTTCTGCTAAGCATAATGTGTCACAGTAATTTAACTTATTACTAATAAAGATGAGGGTTGATATATATATATATATAAAATATATCTATATAAAACAAGTAACTGGTGTTTTACCATTACCATTCAAAGCCTTGGACCTTCATGGAATGGTTCTCCTCCTTCAAAAAAAGTAGCCTTAAAAGCATCTTTTAACAAGATGGTAGAAGGGATTTGTTGAAAGAATGAAGGTAAAATATTCAGAATAAATCTCTATTATATGCAAGTGATAAAAGACCTTGAAAAAAATCTATGATTTTATTAAACTTGGGGTAGAATTCACTTGTATTTCATGACAATTTGTTAATCAACCATAATCAAAAGTGTTTTCTTTTTAATTAACTTTTTGTTAGCTGTCTAAGCCTGAGAAATGGGAACGTCAGCTAAAAAATAAATGAAGTCATGAAAATAAAATTAAAGTTAACTTGATAGTTTAAAATGAATGTGGTACCACGAGAAAAATGCAGAAAGACCTGAAGGAATATTTTTAACTTTTGTCAAAGAATAAACTGGGTCTTACAAACCAGCTGAGTTGAGAGGTTTTTTGGCCAGGATGTTATTAATTCATTGCAGTGTGTGAATAAGAATTAAACAACAACTATAAAAAGGAGCCAAAACCTCAATGACCAACAGTATTTATTTAATCATTAGTACAATAGGTATTGTCCACAGGAGCAAGAAACATGGCTCAGTAGGAGGAGAATTTATAGTTATTTAACATACAAAAGGATTACAGACTCTTCACAGCACTGAAATGGAGAAACACATATTAAGAAACATAAAAGTGATGAAAGTATCCTAGTGCTGCAAACAGCAGTTTTGTGCTGAGATCAGTTAGACTGAGTTTGCAGTTCCATTGTATTTTCTAATCTATTATTTATTTGGGATTCATTTTGCACTGTTCTGTTCTTCTACCCCTTGGGCTTCCCCCATCTAAATTAGATCTGTGTGATATGTCATCTGTTTAAAACCTCCACTGCAACATGGAGAGAACTTTTTTTTTCCCATGACAGAAATTAAAATAATACCATTTAAAGAAAGTGAAATCATTGTCCCTTCCAGGCCTCTTCATAACTTTATAAGAAAATGGACCTTTTCAAACCTTGGACTTGAATTTATATTTCAGAACTCTACAAGATTTGGACTTGAATTCACTATTCACAATGCCTCATATTCAGATAGCTTAGATATGACTCTTGCTCACTGTTCTGAAATTTAAGTCTGAGAGAAAGCTGAAATAAATTCTTAGTCCAGCTTCCTGACTGGTTGCTAACTGGAATATTACCCAAGAATTCCATCGATGAGTAAGGTTTTGTAGACCATAAAAGTAAGACAAGGACCCATTTTGTTTGCTGTAAGACATGTGCAGCCTTTCAGAGGTCTGAAGAGTTCATTTATTACATTTTTACTGAAGGCTTAAAAAATTTGATGAGTGTTTCTACAGATCGCTTCTTGATATTTTACATAGTAAGAGTAAAGGCACACCCAAGATTGTCCTATGGAAAACACTAAAGAACAATGGACCAGAAAAAGAGAAGTAAATTCCTAATATCACTATAGGAAGTTGATCTTTACAGGTTACAGACCTGGTAGGGGTGATGTTCCCTTTTACCAAGATCAGCAGCACGATTTGAATATTTCCAGTTGCTCTTTCTGTAATATGGGAAGTGGGAAACAATTGTGGGTATTGAGAATGAGCTAATAAGCATACTAATGAGCATGTCATTAAGTTTTCAAAAGACATACCTAGGACTCCATTTCATAAGGCCAGAACTGTTATGAAAGAGGATCCATGTTGACATTTGTAAGAAATCTCCTTTGTCTGATTAAGTTGAATGCTTGACACAGGTACTGACCTTATAAGAAGACCAGATGATGAATCCCTCCAGTCTGAGCACTTAGAGCTCCCTATGCACGCTCTTGTTTGCTCTCTGTCTCACTCACATTAGTTCTTTCTCTCTGAGCAGGACAGGGCGTATCACGTAGTTGATTGAAAATTGGAATAACCTCCTCTAATGGCAGGTGATGCTGCCGTAACAGTTAAAAACCTGTAATACCCTGTTAGGCTTCCTTTGTCTTTTTCCATTTATCACAGTCCATAGGACTATGTCTGCTTGCACCGTGCATCCCTAACATCTGTGCCGAGTGGTGACCCCATAACTGCTGCATGTTTCAGGCTGACATCTCTTTTCCAGGAAGATGCCGCCTGATTCTGCTAGCACACCACCTTGGGGCTTTGAACTCTTAAATCTTGTAAACCAAGCAGCCCTGCCTGCAGGATCGTGAGAGATTGTTTTCAGGCTATTTTTCTTCTTTGTTTCTTTAAAAAATGTTTTCACACTTGATAAACTAAAGGCTTGGTCCTGAAAGGGGATGAAGAGCATAGTTACATTCTGGTAGAGTTGGTCCAGAGGAGAGCTACTAAGTTGGTCAACACCTGGAGAATCTCTCTTACAAGGAAAGGCTTGAGCTGGGCCTCTTCAGCCTCAAGAAGAGGCGACTGACTTGGGACCTCATTAATGTGTACAAATATCTAAAGGGTTGGTGCCATGAAGATGGATCCAGGCTCTTCTGAGTGGTACCAAGCAATAGGATGCAAGGCAATGGGTAGAAAGTGATGCACAGGAAGTTCCACTTGAACATGAGGAAGAACTTCACCGTGCAGGTGACCCCGCACTGCCACAGGTTGCCCAGAGAGGGTGTGGAGTCTCTCTCACTGGAGATATTCAAAAACAATCTGAATGCAATCCTGCACCATGTGCTCTGGGATGACCTTGCTTAGGCAGGGAGATTGGACCAGATGTCCACCGTGGTGTCTTCCAACCTGACCTATTCTGTGATGTTCTGTCCTCGAAACGAGAGAAATCTCCCATCTCTTCCTGTAAAGTGTCTGACCTCAAAGGAAATGAAACTTGCACTGAGCCTAACATGATCAGGCTTGAAACACTGAAAGGTTGTCTGAAAAGTTAAAGAAACAGTGATTTTCCTGCAGTGAATGTGTAAGTAGGGTACAGGCAGCTGAAGCTCTAGGCATGTTCAATGCATGTCTCTCACATATTGCTGCACATATATTTCTCTGTCTTACAAAAATTAAAACAAGTCACTACCAATAATAACCAAAAGGAGATAATTTCTCAGAGGAAAACATTTCCTTAACAAAGATTAAATATTGTCATTTATTTAGTATGTATGAATAAAAAGTAAAACATTCTCTCATGTGATAGTTGTCTATACTGTTGTGGTTTAGCCCCAGGTGGTAATTATTTTGTTCCTTTATTTTCTATGCCATTTTGGCACCTGCAAACAGGGCACTATTGCCCACGACATATGCCTGCAGAGATGTTTTTATTTTCCCATTATTCTGGTTATGGGTTGGAGACAAGAGTATTTGTCGCTTTAAAGAGAAATTCCAGGGATTTGAACAAGATGTGCACTGCTGTTGCAAAAACTTACAGTAATGCTAACAGCACTTCTCTCAGCCTGTTTTCCCTGGGCAATGCTGCTCCTCACCATCGCCTCTGCTTTCCATAGCTGTCACCATCTCAGGGTCTCTCTCAGGAGTGCACCATGTCATGGTGCCCATGAGTAAAGAAAGGTTTCAGCTGCATGTTCACAGACACAGTTTAACTTACCCTTCGTGGGTGAATCCCATGCAGGGGGATTTGATGTGCCCTGTGTGCGGACCAGCCGTGTCCCTGTCTCATTCCTGAGGAGACAAGGCAGCTGCAGGATCCGGCTGTGGGGTTCTCCAACTGCACCAACCCGGGCAGTGTTTGTCCACCAGGGAGGGATGGTGTGAGATGGTCGACGCCAGC
The DNA here is from genome assembly GCA_013397725.1 of Rhagologus leucostigma. Classification (NCBI taxonomy): domain Eukaryota; kingdom Metazoa; phylum Chordata; class Aves; order Passeriformes; genus Rhagologus; species Rhagologus leucostigma. The sequence goes on along the minus strand of VZTD01001192.1, from coordinate 822,822 downwards.
TCCAGGCTTTCAAAAGCAGGAATACTCCTGCTCCCTTTCCATCTCTGCCATCCACTTTCTCCGAGATTTCTCTCCAGTCCTGTATCAGCTCTGCAGGTTTCCTGATCACCTGCCAAGATAATTCAGCTTGCTAACCCTGCAAACAACAATTGCCATTTTTTTGCAGCTCCAGCTGTCTGTTAGCACAGCAGTGGGAACCCATTGCCTACCGGGTCAGACAGACACCAGTGCTGGGGTGCAGTGCAGGGAGTGATCTTGCAGCAGAGAGGGAGGCCAGTGGGTGACTGAGGAGGGGGCAGTGGCATCACCCCTGGGCAGCAGCAGTGAACTGCTGAGTTTGCTCCTCTGTCCCACCTAGCCTAGGTATGGATACCACACACCACCCTGTGGAATCTGCACCTCGTTCAGGGAGTCCTGATCTTATACAAATGTTACAAACAGGATTGCACTTGGGTTTTAAACATAAAGATAGAAGATTCTGTCCACTTAGTGGCAGAGGCCTCCTTTCTGTTTTATATTGCTCCTCTTATACTAATTGGAGGAAACTCTGGGTGCTTTCCAGAAGAGCAATAAGCAACAGAACTAGTATTTGTCGTGTTCTCATCCTCTCCACAGGGAGAAATCTGTGTGCAAGAAAATGGTCTGTCTGAATTTTTAAAAACCGTTTGTACACAGACTCATATCCAAGAAGACAAATGTATTTATTTTCCTCTTAAAGGAAGCGAGGTCAAAAAGAAGCTTGGGATAATTACAGTGAAAAGAGACGAAGCTGCCAGTGATGGTGTGTGTGCCTCTGAAAGTTTTTCTATTGCTTTGGTATAGTTCTCTTGGAGCATCCTTCACTGGAGCTGTGGGAAATAATATGCTGAAGAAAAAACACATCTGGAAATCACCATAGAATCTAGTACCATGTGGCTGCTGTGCTAGCTGCAATTACTTCACCTCTTTAAATAGTTCTCTTACTGAGAAGTTGACTTTTACAAGCAGAAGATTTCCATGCTATTATTAGTACTACCAGACATACCACACAATAGGGGATTTCCTATATTCCAGTTGGAAGACCCACATCCCTTGCTGACATAATTTAAGATATCACTTTGTTAATGTTTTTGGCAGATCCAGGCGGTGATACACAGGAGCAATCCAGGTCACAGTGTTGCGGGGCTGGCTGTGGGCATGACAGCTCGGGCTCTTCCCGAGTGGCAGGATGATGTTATTAGATAGCGGCAGCATCTTGCTGGTGCACCTCCTTCCTCACAGCACCACTGCTGGGGTCTCATTACCCCAGCCCCGATTCTGTCCACCTGAGCAAGCTTTCATTCTCCTCTAGTTTCTCATCCAAGGGCTTCGATGGCCTCTCAGCAAGTTTCTGACTCAAGGAGTCGGTAAGCAATAGGTGGGGGCAAAAAAAGAGGAGTTTTGTTATTGCCAGACAAAGCTTAGTGGTGGCCGGAAGGTGCGGAGCTGGAACAGTCCTCATGGATCATGATCTGTTTTTATTGCATTCTCCAAGTCTTTATTTTTTTATTGTTTTTATTTACTAGTAGCAAACTGTGAGACGTGTCACTGTGGTATGAGACTATCTCCAAAATAATGAATATGCCAGCACAGTCAGGACCTGTCCTTCCCAAAGGAGTTAACTGCTAACAGAGCCATTCTTGCTGCAGTCTGGTACCTGGTGCTCTGTGAATCCTCCCCTTTGCATTTCTGGATGCACTTGTCCATCCCGGCAGAGATCATTATTCTGGACCTGAAGGTATTTAATGGATAAACAGTGAGAGACACTGCTGGAAACTTTTGTAGTCTCAGCTATCAGTGTCTACTGATTGTGGGAGTCCATGAAAACTTTATCTCAGTTTAGTCATGCCCAAGATTACGTGACCACTTTTTAATAAAATTCTAATACCTTAAAAAAAATCTCAAGACCATTTTTAACTTCATATTACAGCAACAAATGGCTAAAAAAATTGTGTCTTTTTTTAAAAATAGAAAGCCATTTTTGGCCAAAGACCAAAAATGGGAAATTTTACGCCCAAAGGGTAAATGATCTGGAGATTTATTATACAGGTAGGGTCTTGAGGTTCTTTATTGCAGACTGTCCAACATTAATGTTTTTCTCTTAAATTTTAGATTAATAATTAAAAATTCTGCTCTTATTTTTAAAAGAAGCTTGTATTCCTTGGATAAACAGAAAACATCAACAAAGTAGATAAAGCCCAAAGGTTACTTCATTAGTAACTCATACTTTTTCAGTTTAATTTTGATCCATTGCTTTAGGCTGGAATTAATTTTTTTTTTTTACTGGATTGGAATGAAAAATTAAAGTCTCAAAAGTCAGAGAAATGCAAGTTACTTCTCATTCCTTTCTTCTAGACTTGCTTTATTTCCAAAGTCAAAATATGAAGACAATGCAACTGTTGTTCCTGTACCCGAACTGTAGCACTCAAAAGCTGCAGAGGAGACAAACAAGTCTTTTTCTTTTTAGAATCCAGTCCAGCTAAGCCATAACAAGAGAAAAATAACACCTTCCCTGCTATATGCCTTACATCTCACTTCTGGGGGCATTACAAAATAAGCTCTGTCTGGAAACCATTCCACTTTACTTTGGTACGTTCATGCTTTGGAAATAAATATTCTTAAACATGAAAAATAGTGTACTTTAATTGAAATCGTTTTCAGGTCATTCTTTTTTCCTTATTCACAGGGGTACTTAACTTTTAAAATCAGACAGGATATAAAAGCCTTTTCTCCCACAAATGTAATTGAAGCACACCAATAAACACCTTGGCTTTGGCCTCTTTTGTAGAGCTACTGAGTGTTCAATAAACTGAACAACAAATATTATTAGTATTAAGTGGCTAATAAAGTCTTATTTATGTACTCATGTTAACAATAATCTGCTTGTGGAGTATGCATACTTCCCTGTTAGCAACTTAGAACACAATTTCCAAGAACATTGCATTGCTTCAAAGAAATAATAGCTGGACTGTGGTCTAGGCTTTACTGGAAAATGGATAGAGTGATCATTGCCTTAATTAGCACAAACATCATCTATTTCACTGCTTAAAAGCTGAAGAGGAAAAGGGAGCTCTAGAGAATTTTTCACTGTGAAGTAAATCAAAAGCAAACATGAAGGGATATTTTTATACATATATTTTACCTGCATTTCCTTTTCTTTAAAGAAGCATTCAGCAAGAAGATCCTGTATAAATTATTCTGAAAGTGCTTGGAGAAGTGTACTCCTAAGTCGAGAGTCCCTATAAACATATTTAGATATGCTGTCAAAATGGATAAATTAACCTTTCAAACTCCTGTGGCAGTCTGGACTTTAGGATGATTTAAGTTACAAAGATCACTGGAAATTTTATGGGAATCCAATAGTAAAACTCTATCACAAGCCCAGGCTAGTGACAGTACATTGCCATTTTGAGAAGCAAACAGGCAGATTCCTGTAAGGGCAATGACTGGCTTTTGAAGAAAGTGGTGAAAATGGTGCAATTCCACAGTCAGCAAAAATCCCCGCCAACTGCTGCTACACGGGACACAACTGGGCTGCTGCCGTGGGCAGGAGAAGGACAAATGGTGCTTTACAGTGAGCCCACACCACAGATGAGGCTTCACAAGGAAGAACTGGTGCAACTTTTCTCAGCAGAGTGTAAACTTAGGTCATCTGACATAACCCCAGCCATGTAGTTGTTTTGGCCTTTGACTGGTATTATTATTTTTAGTTGTCTATTGTGCAGGCAGTGTCATATCCCATTTACTCATGTCCATTTTTTGTCTTTTTCTTCACAATTGCACTTGCCTATACTTGCAAATCAGCCTGGAAGAAGGTGTGTTAGTTTAGACAAGGCTTTATTCAGTTAGACGCCCTGAAGTATATAATACTCTGCCAAATTCCTGTGTGTACATGTTGTCAAAGTATTACTCAGTTACATTCAACTTTAACAATAATTTGGACCTTCTTCCCAGCTCTTGACAAAAAAAACAATTTCTAGTCCATGGGCATTGGAGTAAATGAAATCTGGATTCTCAGACTTCCTAAATACAGGGCTTGCCATGTTTGTCTTTCTTGTTATTGATTGAAAACTCTGGTTGAATTTTTTTTCCCATCTAGATGCAAATTTATCTTTTGCCTGAGCCCTGTTGTATCCACTAGAACAAGAGTTCTACTCTAGCATTTCCCTCCAACATGAAACTTGATAATAAAGTTCTATTCCACTTCTTGGTTACCATATGCTGCCATATGACTTGAAATTTGCCGCCACATGAAGAAATTAAGGGCAGTAAACAGACAGAAAGCACACTTTAAACCTGTTTTTCTTAAGAAAATGACAAAAAAAAAGAATTTCTACCTTGTAAAAAATTCTAATATCTTGAAATATATTCAAATGAAAAAAATGGTAGTCCTAAACTTCACAGGGAAATGAAAATCATAGAATCTTTTGATTGCAAAGATTTTGTTCCATTTTTACTTAAGATAATCTTTAAAACTGACAAAAATCAAATGGTGATACTCTGAATTGGCCAGATATTAGAGGCAGACCTCTATAATTTCTTTTTCCATATACTGAGTTGACAAAACCCTGTGAGTTGTTTTGATAGCAGAAAAAAGCCCCATGTAAAACCTCTTCAAAACCCAACAAAAACACTACAAATTTATATTGTATTATAATATAAATGAGAACACTGATTTTTTATAGAAAGCTCGAAGTCACTAGATCAGGAAGGAGGACTTAATATTTAAATCTCCCTTGTAGTCTGAATCTTCCCTTGCAGTTTGGATTTCAGTTGACTTGTGGGATTTACGAGTCGCAGAATATTCTGATCAGTCCCCTCTCAGCAGAGCTTCTTCCATTGCTGTTCAGGTTTGCTGCTGTCTCCCCGCTCAAGACAGGAGTCCTTCCCTCTCTGCTGCCCTGGGCTGCAGTTCCTGCCTGTGACTTTCCTCCTTCCCTGCAGCGCTCCTGAGTTTGACTGTTTTTCTCCTTTGTTTATCTGAAGGTGGTCACCAGGGACAGCCTAAATCAGAGCTTCCACCTGAGCCTGGCAGTTTCATCTAAAAGAAATGCAACGTGTTAAAAGGTAACAAACATATGAACGAGAGTATTTACTTCAGAGGCCCGAGGACTTTGCAGTGCTGGGACGTGTGCAGGAGCATTTGTGGTTTGCATCCTGACCTGGTTTGCCACCTCCCAAACTGGGAACAGCGTCATATACGCAGCTCCAGCTCTGCTAACTCCTCGAGAATGTGTGAGAACTGAGGAAGGCACCAGTGCAGACACCCATTTCCTTGCTAACAGGCAGCCAGGGTATTGGATGCAGAGGTAACAGCAGCCCCACAAAACGTGCTGGGTTTGCAGTTTCTAACCCTACTGAAATGCTACGCTCGAGTAAGTCCCAACCGCAACATTTTCAAATGACATCTTCTCAAACTGCACTACAAGTTCTTTCTATTTTAACAAAACTGTCTTCTGATTGGAAATTATTCTGTTTCATATGCAGTTTTTTAATTAACCCTAGTAAGCACACTATGTGCTTACCTACTGTGTTTGCTCTAATTGATACCTGTTTTATACATCCTGGGACAAAGGACATATTTCTATCATTTTATCTTCTTATGCTTTGACAACAATATCTTATTTTCTATTTCTATTTAAAGGAATGTAAACTTAAACCCTTCTGAAGCAATATTGATTCTGTAGTCGAAATAGGAAAAATGAAACTAGTCATTCACACTGATATTAATCTAACTAGATGTCTACTCCATGAACTAGCTTTGATTAACAATTATTAGAAAAATTTCTATTCACTTCTATATTACCTCAGTTCCCAGGTTCTTGGGAAATGTGCAGTTTTGTTGGCTCGTACATTTTATGGTATATAATAGAATTATCTTTCCTTTTTCACAGTTTCCAATTTTATTACTGTAAAGTCAGTTTATAACCTGTTAGCATGTTCTTAAAAAGAAAAAAAGAAAAAGTATCTCTGTAATATCTCTGTATCAAAGGTCTCTTTTACAGGAGCTGATGCTAGTTTCTCTCTATGTCCAGCTTTCGTTCAGTGATGTGCAGAGGAAAACTCCTCAGGAAGACCAAAGACTGCTTGGCAAAAACATCTCAAAATTGACAAAAGGTGCAATATCATTTAAGAACCACTCATGAAAATAAGTTTTCATTAAAGTCTTAAAATAAAGAGAATAACCTTTTCTTAAAAGAGAGATAATCTGAATTTTAAAAAGTGGTTTGAAAACAAAAAATTCTTTAAGAGAAACTTACTTTTGACTTTGTGGCAGTTACCTGTGATAAAATATTTAGTTAACACATGGAGCAGAGAAACACCTAATAACGTCTGAAAGACTCTCTTGGTTTTGAACATAGTCCCCTTGGTCCAGTCCTTATTCTGGATATCCAAAGCAAGGCTGAAATTTATCCCCACTCCACATCCTTCCCATCTTTTTTTTTTTTTGTTATTTTCTTCAAAGTCATGCAGTACATAGTTCCTTTTAGAAAACTCTTAAGAATCTTGAGCATCTCTGAAAGGAGGTAATTTTCTAAATGGGCCGGGGGAAGATTGCAGGGTTTTTTATTTTGTTACATGTTACAGGTTATTAAAGTAGATATGATCATATATTTCCAAGAGAAAACTGGTAGGATACAATCAGGTATTCCGCTAATTTCTGGTAAATTAGGGAAAGTCAAGCCAGTTTCCATCAGCTGAGGATCTGACTTAATGGCCCTTTGGGATTACACACATTTCTCTGACAGGCAGACACGTAGCTTGATCTAACAACTTCTCATGCTGCTTCTCTCCTTTCTATATTTGTACTAAACATCAGTTGAATTCTTTGAATATTCATATTGAGTTTACATGTCCTTACTTTCTGCATTCAGGTTTTGAATAATTATATTCTGAGAACTTCAGCAAAGGCAGCAAAATAATTTGCAAATCTGAGGAGCCTTGTGAACTCTCTGTTACCTTGAGGCCACAGTCCTTCAGTTTGTATTTTCTGAAGCTTTTCTGCTGGCAGAAGGTAAGAATTTCAATAGCTTCCTGTTCCTTCATGTTGTGACTTGTTTTCTTCTTGTGGAACTTAATCAAGCCTCCTATAACCCACAGGATACCTATGAGGTTTTTTGGTTTGTTTTTTTTTTGTTAAACACGTATTCTGAATAATGTTCACCACTGTATATAAAAAAGCACCTGGCCATGCAACGATAGATCTCAGGTAACCAATTAATACAGGGTTGAATGTTATGTTTTTGCAAACAATTTAGTTGTTGTCACAGTATAGGCCATGCCCAAAATTTAGGCAGTTTTCAGGAAATGTAATGTTGAGCTGCTAGTTCTCTGGAGGAAGTCTGGGTTTTGAGTTTGTGTCAGTCTAGATGTATTTGACAATTTCAGTGGGATATCCCCTAAAACATTTGGCATCTGAGGTGTTCCTTTGGATGTGGATCATTTAATCATATCTAGCCCAACCAAAGCTGTTATCTGACAAAACAGCTTACTCTTATGACCTAGATCCTCTACATTTTCCAGATCATAGGTTTGTGAATCTTAAATAAACCCCAAGAGGTTCATCTCAGCTAAAATTTTGTAGATATGGGGCAGAATCGTAATAAAAAGAGCTAAAGAAAACCCGAAAGGAGACAAATATGCCGCAACAAAATTAGATGTTGTCCAGACAAAGGGGCTGCAGATCTACACATGAATGAAGATTACTGGGTCTTAAAAGGGAAGATACTTTGTAGAAATACCTTGGGACTGAAAGAGTCCACACCACAATAGCGTAATTTCCTCTGGCCTTGCACAGGAGGACCAGTTGAAAAAGTGTTGTGAGCATCTGGATGAGATCTCCTGAAAGACCTCCTAAAGATGGATTAGATGATCTGCAAGAGCGCAATGGGTTTATAAGGAGGCTTTCATCCCTGGGCACTCCTTCTTGATCCCGCCAAGTGCACTGACACCATTATGGGGCTGACATGAGAAGTGACAGTGAATCTCAGTTAAAACCCCTTGTTAGGAACAGTCAGTAATAGGAAGCTAAGAGGGAAATGCCAAAATTCTAAAGGTTACTTCGTTTCTGAAAGCAACATCATGTCCAGCTACATTTTACTTCTACCCAAAGAGAAATTTAAGTTCCATGGCCCATCTTAGCAAAGAGAAATAAACTCATAAGCTTTATTCTGACTTGAAAAAGAGTGTGATTCCTGCCTTCTGAAAAGCATTAAAATGGCACTACATAGAAGAGTTTCCCGAGACTTGCTAATTGAAAAGGAGTTGTTCAATCTTGTTCCAAATTTTGAATCCAAATTTTTACACCCCTCTCTGCCATCACTCCCATAGTACTTTAAGTAGTCCCAGTCCAGTAGTCAAACACTTCAGTTTGTTTCTGTGATTGACATTCTGCAAATGCAAATGATGAGTTCTTGGGAAAACTGTCAACTGACTGAGGAACTGAAAGCAAATTGTGTGCTACCCCAGGAGACCATGGTTCTAGTACCAGCTTGTGTATGACCTCTCTGGTCCTTGTCTGGCAGAGGTGCTTCTGGCTCTTTAGCAGAGCTTTGCCCACCAGGATGAGTATGGTTCCAATCTCAGGTGGTAATTCCACATAACTCCTTGCCTGTGCCACTGCTTTGCTGTTATGTATTAAATTTATGATATGACACTGAAACTTCAAAAACTGCTGGTTTAAGTAACCTTTAGAAAAAGGTGGGAGGGTTATGCGCCAGTTGCACAGTGTGTTGAATATGAAAATGAAGAGCAGAAGCAGTAATTGTAGTGAATTCCAAACCTCTAAGAGTAGGAGCAGTGCTAGGAGTTAAGACAGGCAGCGCACAGTAAAAATATTGCATGTGACAGTCACAGATTAATTGAGATGGAGTAGAAATACTTGTGAGCAGATAAGGCACTTGCAGTAGTCTGTGGATGTAGCAGTCACTTTTATGTTTACATTTCTGAAGCTCATCTCCATGTAGTTATAGATCACAAAGCTTTGATTTTGCTGTTTGGCAACCCAAATCAAAAATACCCAGGAGAAAGAGATAGGACTGAAGATTGCAAACCTTTCAAAGAAATTGTCTTTGTATGTAATATGTCTAAATGACTGCTGCACAATGCAGCAAGTAAATCTTTTGTAGAAGAAAAATATGTAAACAATTTTGTCTTAAAACCTAAACCACAAACTGATTTAGGGACTGCTCCAAAGCCTGTGAAATCAGCTAGAGTTTTTCCATGGATTCCAATGGGATCAACCTTTAAAGGTGATGTATCTTGCAACAAAGGCAGTGAAATCCACTGTAGCAGTGTGATCAATATTAGTCCTAAATATGCACAGAAGCCATCCATGTGGTAATTACTGTAAGACAAAAGACAGTATAAATGGGTGTGTTAGTGAATATTGACTAGGAATTCATCTGATTTAAAGAGGATGTCAGATTTCTAAAACAAGTGAGCATGTACCAGGTCCAAGGCATGAAGTTTTCTGAGCATCTCTTAAAGTCATCATTCAAATGGCTCAAAGGCACAGATTATCAAAGAGACAACCAGAGAAGACAGGAAAAAATATAGCAGTCTGGAAGTGCATTTTAGAATGAGTACATTTAAAAAAGTGTACTCATCTGGTTCTGTCTGTGCGTGACTCAGTTGTACTGCTGAGTCCTGCCAGACTTCACGGCTACGTATAAAACAAAATGAAGGAGTGCAACGTGCCTAATTGGACCTCCCTTACTCACAAATTAATCTCTGCAATGATTTGGAAAGGACATTGTAGGGGTGTATTCAACTTTATTCCCAATCTCTCCTGCTGATCCCAGAGGACTGGAAATTATAACAGTGCTAGCTTTGACTTCTCAGATTGAGAAGGACCTCTTCTTACAATATAAACTCTTTTGACAAGAACTATTTGGTCAGTATTTGTGCAGTCCCAAGATGCTTTGAGAGTACAAATAAAAAATACTATTCGCCTCCTTTCTCGTTGTCACACCCATGTGTGAATGGCTTGTCTTTGTCCTTTAATATCTTTTACTGAATCATGATGAGTAACTGTGATATTATTTGATGTGCTTGCTAACACTGCAAGACATGAGAGATGACTTTGTAGAGAATAATCTACTAGAAAAGGTGCTTGAAGGGCAGGTTGTTATGAATCTTTTGTTTAAGTCATCCCTTTATGTAATGAAGGCAATGAAGCAGATTTTTCAAGACAGGAATCTAATACAGTATAGTATTTTCATATAAATATTCTAAGGAATTCTCCAGCTGACAAAAGATCTTCCATCACTGAACTAGCAGCTCAAAACAATCTACTCTTTCAGCATTCCTGAATGACATTTCCTTATCTGATAATGTACAAATGGTGTGAACCTTGGCTAAAGTATAGCTCTGCAGCCTTTTTCCCAGAAATGCTTTGGGAACAATTGTGTGTGAGCTATTGTATCCTAGTGGTGGCCTGGGCACACATCGAGCCTGGCAGTGGGGCCAGAGGGTCCATCACAGCCAAAGGGCTGGGGAACTGTTCTTGCACTGTGAGCTGGGAACAGCTCTGGGAGCCTTTTGGTGTCACCTGCTCTCAAATCTTGGCAGGGAAGGAGGTTGCCCAGCATCCCCAGTTAATTATTCCTGACAATGTGTGTATGAGAGTTAGTGTGGCTAATGCACCTGGGACAGGAGTCCATGAGCACGAGGTTCATGGAGAATATACACCTTCGTGGATGATACATACACAGGCAGTGACTCAGCTGTGTCCCACCTGCACTCTTCAGATGTGTGTCCAAAGTGCGTGTCTGCAGCTGTCCCACAGCTTATTGTTCTGGCCAGCAGATTTTTCATTTTGCCACAGTGCTCAGGGAAAGCAGCGAAATAAGCAATATGGATGGTATTGCATTTGTGGGTTTTGGAATAAAGAAGCCACCAGGGACTCTGAAGATCCCCATCTAGTCACATATTTTAAAGAATATTATAATGTGACTTTTGAAACTGAACAGGGTGGTAATTTGACTGCACCAGGTTTATGGCACCAGATATTTGTTCAAAAGGTCCAGGAAGACTAAAGATATACTTGGTAAACTGCAAGGGCGGGAGTGGGGGAGAGGAAGTGTATGACACAATATAGCTATAACCTTAAAGCACAAGACCTGCTGAGCTACTTTATGACCTTTTTCTTCTCTAGTGAAGAAAGCCTTAATAAGTCACTCCTGTCTGTGCCAGTCATGAATTACTGCTGTCTGCACAAAGCAAGATAAATATTGTAACACATTATAGAACATCTCTCCCTTTAAATACTGTAAATGGATAAAGATATAAAACCCAAGAGGAGCCTGAAGTAATAAGTGAAAAACTAAGCCAAAGAATAAGAATGGAATTAATCCAGAATGTATCACTTTGAAAGCAACCCTTTGATATAAAATTTCTCCTATTCTAATGACAAATACGGAAAGGAGTAGAAGCACATCTATAGTCCAGGGCTGATAGTGAGTTCTCCCTTCGAACCTACAAAGGAGATTTTGGGGTACACTCAAAGCTTTATAGCTACCAGTCTATTCTCCTTGCCCAAATATTTCTTTTACTGTCTTGGCTGAAGCCTTCACCATCCTCTCGCTGCTCAGCCCCACTCCCCAGCAGAAACTGTCTCCAGCAGAACAGGCAGAGGAGCTGCTTGTATGAGTAATTCTCTGACTTGTTTAACTGGCCCAGGTCTTTTGAAATGAACCAGGTTTGTAAAGAGCTATTTAAGCTGCTTAAGTAAATATAGCTTGTGTTTGCTGAAAAGGATTAGGAGGAGCAGCAGGAACAAACTGCAGGTTTGAGGAGTTAATAGCAGGAACAATGAGAAGCATCTGAGGGAACTATCCCCTTCTCAGGCAGCAAAGCTGCAGCTGCAGAAAACATCTGGGCAAATACTTCTTCTCACTTTGCAGAGCAGAAGACATGTTAATGCCAGTGTATATCACAAAACTGAAACACAAACAGCAGGGACCCTAAAAAAAATAAATCTGGAAAGTAGAAATAATAGTTATGTCTGATTTCTGTGGAAACTCCACCTAACTGCTCTCCCAAAACAATAGTTAGGAAAGTGTGCTGGTTTTGGCTGGGATAAAGTTAATTTTCTTCACAGTGGCTGGTATGGAGCTGTGTTTTGGATTTGTACTGAACATGGGTTTATAACATAAAAATATTTTTGTTATTGCTGAGCAGCGCTCACACAGAGCCAAGGCCTTTGCTGCTTTTTGTACGGCCACAGTGGCCAGGAGACTGGGGGTGCCTGGGAGGCTGGGAGGAGACAAAGCTGGGTCTGGTGACCCCAACTGACCAAAAGTATATTCCAGACCATAGGGCATCGTGCTCAGTATATAAAGTGAAGTGATGGGGTTTGTCTTCCCCAGTCACTGTTATGCGTGATGGAGCCCTGCTCTCCTGGAGATGGCTGAACACCTGCCTGCTGTGGGAAGCAGTGAATGAATTCCTTGTTTTGCTTTGTTTGTGTGTCAGGCTTCCCCTTTCCTTACTAAACTTTATCTCAAACCATGAGTTTTCCAGCTTTTACCCTTCCAGTTCTCTCCCTGATCCCACTGGTGGGGGAGTGAGTGAGTGGTTGTGTTGGGCTTGGCTGCTGCTGGGGTTAAACCATGACAGAAAGAATCTCATTCATGGACAGAACCTTGGACAAGTATCCGTGTACCAAAATACCCCAAAACCATCAGTAATATGAACTTGCTTACAAATTGACAATTTTCATTACTGTGGCAGATAGAAGATTGTCAAATGCAGAGGTAAAAACTGGTGTGTTTAAGAGATTAAAATTAAAATAAGATTGAAAGATAGTAGGAGTGAGCTTTAAAATGACACATTACTAGTTTAGAAATAAAACATTATTTGTTACTATTAGTTAGAAATAAAAGTTATTAATTATCTAATTTGTCTAAATATGTTCGATTTCTAGTGTACAATGCTATTCAGATGGCTATTAAACAGGAGTCAGGCATCTGACCTGTAAAAAAAGAAAGTTTATGTTTAGTTTCACAGGTAGAGGAAACTTTCAAGGAAGTCTTATCGATATATGCTCATTCACATTCTTAACGGAACTCTTGTTTAATTAGTATTACTTATGACAGATAAATAGTCTTCATTTTAAAGCATTTTTTGACATTTTAGAGAAACAATAGAACTGCTTTCCTGAAACTCAAACTGTAAAGTGAAACTCTAGGTGCCTTCTGCTGTTTACTTTGAGCAGAGTGTTGGATCAGATGATTTCCAGAGATCCTTCTCTCTACTGTTCTGTGATTTTACAAAATAAAATATTGACAAACTGTATATGGGAATAAACAATTTTTCAATTTCTTTTTTTGTTTGGGTTTTTGTTTTGGTTTGTTTTTTTTTTTGTTTGTTTGTTTGTTCCTTTTTTTTTTGTTTTTGCAAGAGCTGTGTGAGCGAAACAGGACAACCCAAAAATTACAACTTCCCAAGAAACGCCATACAAAGACACTCATTTCTCCTTTTCACTGTGGTGCAGTGAAACATCGTGAGTTGCACACTGTCATCTCCTGCTCTGCCCTGCTCTGCAAATCTCTCCTCTCTCCAGCTGGGGCCCAGAGAAATGGCAAAGGCGAAAGGTATTTCCCAAATGTGCACGCAGAAGTATCCCATTGGTGTGTGCCACAAGGTACACCCTAGGAAGTTTTCAGAGCACTTGAGTTTGTTGGCTAATTTACTCAAAATATTTAAGCCTTGAAGAAGACAACGATGTACAAGAAATTTCAGTGTTTCATATTTCTCTTACTAATTCTTTTTTTCCTTTTATCATTAACTGTTTCTACTTTATAAATAACCATTTCCTTTCAGCTCAGTTTTGTGAGCTGATGAATATGATTGGTATTAATCATATATCCAAAATACTCAGTTTTTAAAAGCGTTATCTCCATTGAGCTATTTCGTTAATTTCAAAACAATAGGAAAACAACTTGCTCTGTATAACCTTGAGAAAATGGTAACCTATCATGCTCCCAGCTATTCTTTATCCTGGTCAGCTTGAAATCTGAGCAAACACATGCAGATACATGATGGTCAATTTCCTCGCACATTCATGAATAATGCTACTTCAGGCTGATAATGCACGATTTCTTTGATAAGTCTTCTGTAAAAACAAGGACAGTGATTCATCATAATAGCCTTCAAATTTCAGATAGTATATTTCTGTTTCATAATGTAACAAGGAAAATTTGGAGATAACTGTAAATTTTTTAACTTTTAACAACAAAACTTTCTAATCTTTAAAACATCAATAAAATATTTCAAAAAATTATCCTTTACAATGAAGCATATGGCTGGCATTATGAAAGATACATCAATGTTATTTCCCTTATGTAAATTCCCAGAGGCTGGTTTCATTCTGATTTGTCTTGGGATCACCACAGGTATGTTCTTAATTTGAATGGTGAGTGTATTCGGATTATAATGGAAACTCGCACCATGTGGCTAAACCTATTCAAGCAAGTGATTTCATCACTATGGTTTAGAAAAAGATCTTCCTGATCTATTAAGAATACTTCACTTATTGTGAGGACAACCTCAGTGACACAACTCAGGAATTATGTAGCCTCTTTAGAAAGTGATTAATTAGAATAAAAGGAACCTGCTGAGACAATGGTCTGCTAAAATTTCCAAATAATTGTCTACATTTCTCTTTAGATCTATTGCTTTATGTTAAAGCCTATCTTAGCTGAAGGTAAAATCTAATATCTGTAGCTTTACTAATTTATAATACTATATATTGATATGTTTGTGGGGGTGTTTTTACTTGGTTAATTTTTGCCCTTTTCTAAGGGTACATATTTTTCCAGTTCCACCTTTTTCCTCTTACATTCCTAGATACTTCATTGTGGGGTGTTTTTTTGTTGTTTTGTTTTTTTTTTTTTGTGAATCAGGTGGTGAAGCTGTGAACATGCTGGGAGTATTTGGTGGCTTAAAAAGACAAGACCATATTCACCAACCCCCTGTGGTACTTTGCACTACTCTAATGGGCAAAAAAATAATAAATTCACTTTAGATAAAATTTTAAGAAACTATCTCTCTAGTGAATCTGGAATTCCAGAGAGTTATTTAGTTTGCCAGGCTGGAAATGCCTAAATCTTAAAGATGTCTAATTTCATTAGGTGCCAGAAGCATTCTCTGAGAACCTAATTTTAGTTAACTTTATATACTCTAGGGAAATCTATATTTATCCCTCACCTAGAGCCCACCTATGAGCAGAACTTAGTTGAGACACACTCGATTCCCCAAAAATAACTCCAAGAAATGCAAAAAGTTAGTTGGCATTACAATTATGGTTAACTTTATTTAATATCATCACAGTAATAATGGTGATATTCAGCTGTTGTTTAACAATCCCAAGGTCAGAACAGTCACCCAGGAAGTGATACATTCCATTATCTAGCTTTAATGGGATTGAACCCATGTTGTTTGGAAACTGGCCTAACCACAATCCGTGAGATATCCCGATTAAGACTGCTCTTTGGTTTCATACCGGAAGGTGTTCTATTGTGTAAACAGGGGTGCAAAATCCTTGCTCCAGCAGAAAGAGGGAAAAAGGAAAGATGATTTTAACTTAAGTGTTGAGACGCTCACCTGGAACGATGATCTTTGTTGGAATATTTACGAATTTCACATTATATTGTCTCCTAGAAGAAACAAAAGCAGTCCTGGAGACAGGGACCAAAGCTGTACAAGCCTTTGCAACTCAAACCATAGGTGAGAATCAGGATTCTCTTTGCCTATATTCATTCGGGACACATTCTTCTACATCTACCAGAGGAAAGGTCTAGCTTTGATCAGATGGATGGAGACTTTACTTCTAAGGATACCCCACAGCTCAGCTGTGGGGGCCTTTTGGAGCTTGTGTAGATTTAACTCTCTGCAGTGCCTAGTCTCTGTGTCTCCCCAGGTCTCAGGTGAGTGTGCAAAACCACTCAGACACTGTGGAAAATCAAGTATCAGAAAGATAAGCATTAGTAATTAGCATATCTTATAGTTTCTTTTTAGAGTAGAGAAGGATTGTTGCTCTTTTGGTCAATGGTGTGAGAAGGAATTTAAAGCAAGAAACTGGATTGCCTCCTTCAGACCTGTAGAAGCAATTCTGTCTCCATTGATTCAGGGCTGTGTGTAGGATGCTCCGTTGTATTGCTATTGCTCTGGGAGTTGGGTATTTAAAGGTTTTGTGAGACTTTGCCCAAGTCAGGCACCAAACTTTGGTGGGCAGCAGCCTACCCTTTGCCAAAATGTAGAAGAAACTGAATTTGCCAGCTGTATTGTAAACTATTCTCACAGGCCTAACCACTGGGACAAAATGATAATCTGATGATTTGTTTAAACTCCAGAACAACGCATCTGTCACCAAAGGATGATATTTATAGAGTTCAAAGATTTGAATTGTACTGAAGATTAAGTGGAATGTGGAATAATACTTTAACGACAGTCATTATGCAAATAAAACAATATTTTGCACGAGTATGATACTACTGATTTCAAAAAAAAACTGATCAAAAGAATGTGTAGCAAAAGTGTCATCAGGAATCCAAGTTAGTTTTGTTTCTGGCTCTCGCTAAATTTAAGGGTCCGTGAATGCCACTGGATGTTGTTCATACATGTCTGTGTGAATACATATACATATACATGTACATATACATATACATAATTTCCTCTTTAGCGCCTGTGGAAAAACAGGTGGGATGCTCACATCACTCTGTACAGTAAGGTCAGAGTCCAGGGGTGGCCCACAGCCTGCTGCAGTTCTGACGTGGTTAGAACTTCTGTCCAGGGGATGAAGTCCACTCATGCACTGCAAGACTTGATGAACACTGAAGTGTTTACAGGAGTGGTTGTCCAGTCAACCTAAACAGTTTTATGACTACACAGGATGTTGAAGGTTAAAACCATTTCAGTATTGTATTTCGGTAGAAATATGCTATTGATGCCATCATTTTTCATAATATCAGAACAATTTCTATTAGATGATCAATGTATTATCTTCACTTTAAATTGTCTCGTGAAGTGACCCAGGGGCTAAAGAAACAAAGATTAATTTGGCAGTTTCCTTTCAGACAAGCAAAAAACATAATGTCTGAAAGATTTGCCAAGGATAGTTTAATTTTAGACAGTGCGCGTCAGAAGCCCTAAGTAAGCCTTGTAATTCTGATACATTTTGTAGCTTAAAGAAAAAATACCATGGGGAAAAATACGGGAAAAGAAGGGAGATAAGAAAGAAAGAAAAAGAAAATAAAAGACCAAATACTTGGGTTAAAGTTCTGCTATAAGGTTTTCGAATGACTTGAACTTTGCATTTTGCTGTTGAAGATAAAGTAATCTGCAATCTGTAACCTAGAATACGAAAGTGGATAATTTAATGGAGAAAAAAAGGCCTTTATTCTTATTGATCATTTACAGAGTTCTAAAGGTCTTTTCTTATTTCCACATGCAGGTTATGGCATAACTCTTCAGAAATCAGCTGTCTGGGGCCAAGTATATATGGTACAAAGCCAGAAACGTTGCTTGGGATGTTTCCAGATTATAACCTATCCCATTCTGGATTTCCCAAGGGCTTTTATCCCCATTATAATTCAGTATAACTTAAAAAAAAAATCTTGTGTGTCCTCTTTATCATCATATTTCTGCCTGGGTTTTCTTTTGTAAAGCAAATGAAACAATCTTGGCCATGAAGAGTAAATTCCAAACTAAGTCAAGGCATAAGATTCACAAGTGCATAAAATCCACCAGAAACTATAAACTTTAGTGAGTGACCATGTTTCTGTGTGGTGGAACAAATCATATAACAGATTCTGGAGCTGCTACTTACAAGACAGACTGGATGGGAAGAAATCACATCATATTTTTTTCCTGCTAGCTTATACTGGAGGGTTGAACATACCTGGATTTGGACTGTAGTCTGCTGACTGATCAAGATATAGAACTACTCCTGAAAAAGTGTTCTGTAAATAGATCCTTAGTTCAGATCTGTGTGATTATCCTGGAGCATGTAATGTCTGCTGATTTCAGTAAACACTTTTCTATATTTCCTAGGAATCAGGACTTAGAAATAGGAAGGTAGGGCTACAACAATGTCTTGTTCTTAGTTTACACCACCTTCTCTTCTGTCCTCTTTTTCTTGACTGATTCCTTGATTGAGAAGTCTAACTTTTCCTTCAGTCCTCTTTAACATTTTAGAGAATGAAATTTCTCCTTATAAAATAGTACACAGAAGAAATGTTCTATTCTATATGGTAAATTGCACATAGGTTCCCATACAGGCAGAAGTAAACACTGGCAAATTCGACTAAGGAATAACGAATACCTAAATATCTCACTGTGAATTTACCCTCTTTTCTTAGAAATAAAATCACATGGAATGTTTAAGCTGAGGTAATATTTTGGGATATCAAAACTTGGCTTAAAGTAAATATCAGCTGTCTCTCTGTTCACTAACATTCAGACTAAATTTATATTGTTTTCTTGTACTTGTTTCTGAATAAATGCACAAAAACTATTTGTTGTCTCAGACCAGTAGCAATAAAATCCTGAAGGTGATCAGCTTTGTCATTATCCTGCAGCTACATGGAAAGGTTGGCTGCTGGCCATATTTTAATATAGCAATAATAATACTTAACACTGTTCATCTCAAAAGCAATTTACACACATTAACTAATTAGGCCTCAGAACATTTACATGATAGGTGAATCGCATTCATCCCTCTTTAAACAGGGCTAAGTGGAGGAACAGAAGATAAAGTCACACTTTCAGCAAGAGTCAATAACTGAATGTCCAGCTTGTGACACATTCACTTCCTTTTCTGAAATGTTGAACACCTTCAGCTCCAGCTGAAGTCAAGAGAGGTGGACAGTGATCTTGACCTCTGTATATCAATATAAAAGGTGCATTTTGGCTTCCATTTGCAAAAGGAAACCTTCAGTAAGTGCTTTGGGGAGTATTCATTTTCATGCAGATTCTCTCTGATCTCTTGCAGTTTTCTGTTACTGATCTTGCAGGTACTCAGAAGCTGCTTCTTGCCCTGTATTTTTGAACACCTGCAGAGCGGGGTCATTTAAGATATAGGTGCCCTAGGACAAAGTCTAGCATGAACAGGAATGAATAATGGAGGGTGTAAATTGACAGCTATAAAATTCTTTTCTAGGAAGAAAAAAACATTAAAAGGCACTTCCAGTTGCATAAAGAGGAGTTAACCGGATTTGTGAATTTGTTTGTGCACTTATTTAGGAAAGAATTTCCTTCTTCTCTGTTTTTTTTCTGCAATGAGACCAAGACAGATTCTAGAGCTAAAACCTGAAGTCTCAGACTCATGGTAATAAGCAATAAATGAAAATGCAGTGAAGTCACTATTCTATACCTTAATACTTTCCAATTCGAAGTCAGGAGAGAAAAGACATTATAGCAAAAAGCAAGTTAAAAAAAAAAAGTCAAGCACTGGATAGAGAATTGATAATTCCTTCAGACTGACACAGAGACATTCATTCTTGTCTTTGGAGTTCAGACACCAAGAAGACTGGTACGTAGGTGGACTCTTAGAAGCTGGCCCTGCTCTGCACTTTGTTCCTCCTGTCACACTTCCTTGCCTGACATAAATTGATTTTGAGACTATAATACTTGCTGCTTGCTCTTTTCAAAGTGTTAACATTCTCCTCCTCTGCTCTGCATTCAGCAAAAACATCCCTCTTCCGTCATAGGGGATGCTTCAGGATTTTTGATGGATGGGCATTCATGATGCCAGTGTGCTGCTTACACACCACAGATAAATCTGCCATAAACAGAGTTCCACATGGAAAACTGCCAGCCTCCATGGGAAATAAATAAAAATGAGGAGATAAGAGCTCACCTGGTACTGCTTCACCATTGTCAATGTTGTGCCAAGAACTGGCTGCCAGTACACCCCACCACATAGGAAACAGCTTTTTTTTTGTTTGGTTTGGTTTTGGCTGTTTGGGGGTTTTTTTAATGAATCTTGTGGAAGTCTTAATCTGTGCTTAATTGCACATTCTCTGCCCTTTCATTTCCTGACAGATAACATAAATATTTTGACCCTTCAGCTTTTACCAAGGTAAACACAGTAACATCCTGAGGTTCAGGGTGGGAAACTAGGAGGTTGGTGTCAGTCTCCTATTGTAAATAATTAAAAAAGGAGATTATTTAATTAACCAAGATCTAAGTCTTCTTCATTCACTTTTAAAGGAAACATTACTCATTGTAATGGGGTGTGCTGGCAGAAATCCTTTGGAGTGCTATAGAGGCAACATAAATACACCTTGAGAACACTTGTTCTATTGAAGCTCACTGGCAGTTTGTAGACTTTAAAGAATATCTTTTGAATTCTCAGCAAAAGAAGCCATTTGCTGCAAACCCTGCACTGGTTTAAGGAACTGCTGACATCTCATGGAAAACATTAAGATTCATCCTATTAAAATATCCCGCCAAATATATTTTTTTGGTCCTGCTGGGCCTGCGTCTTGCATCACTCTTCAATTAAATTACTAAAGGCTGACAAAACACAAACAATTCTAAAGTGCTGAAAAAAAAGCCTGCTGAGGTTTGTCTGTTTACTTAGATGCTGGTTTTAGAAAAGATTTGTATCCTGTCTCCAGGGTGTATTGTGTGATTTGTACAAAATCCGGGGTTGCGGGTGCCCTTCAGGGAATCCACAGGAGGAGACAGTGTTAGCAGAGACTCTTGGTGGTGTGAGTGGGTTTTATTGATTTCCCAAGGCCAAACAAGAAGTTCGTGCCACAACCCCAGAGGTCCTTCTTGGCTTCTAGAATTTACTGTGCCTCTGATGAGATGGCAAGAAAAATGTGAAGAAATCTGTCCTGTGTTTGTCAGGACTATAAACATCCTTAAAGGTACACACTGATTTTTCAAAAATTGAAAACCCATGTTGATGGGTTTATTTCCAGTCCCTTTAGTTCCTGTCTGTGGTGGTGATACCCCTGCTGGTAGCCTGGCTGCTTTTCAGCTTGCCAGTCAAGGAGGAAACAGATTATTGGACAAATACAAAACCAGTGACAGGAGTGGGGTGATAACACTAAAACAAAGAACTGAAAGACTAGACTGTATTCACAACCTTTATCTTAGAAAGCATTTGTTCCTTCTAGTCACTGCTGAAAAAAACTCCAGGTTCCAAGTGAAAAAAAAAAACAAATCCAGAGTTTTAGACCTTGTTTCTGCTGTGCTCTTACTTCAGGGATGGATCTTTGCACTTGCATCCATCCTTCCCATGTGCACCTGGCACCCACCCCAGTCTTGTTCTAACCATGCAGAAGCTGCAGCAGCTCTGAAACCCGATGTTGAGCATGGAAGGTTGTGACCCTGCAGTGGGGCAGTGCCAAGCAGGAGTAAGGAGAAAACTCCTTAAAAAGATGTGCACCTGTCATTGAAAAGAAAGTCTCTTTCCCTCTCATACTTTCAAGGCAATCAGAAGGAATACACTAAAATGTAGGACAGCAGTGGCCTACACAGGTTATTCAGCACATTCAGTGCCTTCATATTCAATTGAAGACAAATTCAGTTTCCAGCATTAGGAAAATCTCCACTCTACACCACTACACCATTAAGGACTCTTTAAAAATCTATTAAAAAATAAGTCATTGTGTAAAAAGATCAAAATCCACCAAAAAAAAACCCCAAACCAATCCCACCACCAAGTAGGTGCAGTGGGAAGAGACAAGAAAAGCTTACAAGTCCAGTCAGTAGCCCAGCTCCCTCCAGCTGCAGAGAACCGCTTTGGTGAAATTCCTCAGAAGAGTAAGGCCTAGGTCACCTTCCTAAAATAGTGGTTGCTGATAGGATTTTGGGAAAAATGTCTTTCTAATGACAAATGAATGAAACACAGCACCAGACCATTCCAAGACTTCCTGACATTTTTGGGCGTGTTAGTACTGCCCATTCAACACGTCACCTCACACAGATCTTAGCTGTCCAGGGCTCGCTGGTGGAAAGCCCTGAACCATGCCTTAATGAAATACGAAGATAGTACTACAAATTCCATCAACAAATTGAAACCAAGCCACAAAGAGAGCACCAGCAAACCAGCTACTCAGAAGTTCTGTCGCAGATTTTAATTTGTCTCTCTGCAGTTTAAAATCTTGTAGTTCCTTAACCTGACTAGGCCACTCAGAAACACAAGGCTTCGAACTGTGACACTCATGTGGACTCCACAGCAGGGGTACAAAGAGGAGAAGGGAGTGAATCTCCACTCATCTGAAGAAAAAAGATGTTGCGAGTGGGGGAGAGAAGGAAAAGTAGAGGCCAAAGCAGGGCTAACAGAGAAATACTAGTGACATGCTAGGGGTGTTATCAATGACAGAGGGCAGTGTGACGACAACAAGGCCACAAAATTAGGTCAGAAAGTATGGACCTACCCGCTGGATACTGCTGCTGCCCCCCAGCACAGGACATTTTTAAGAGACTGAGACCCTAAAGCTTCACCTAATGAGCCCCTGTCCTCAACCTTCTCTGTAAGCCAAGTTTTCAAGCTGTGGCTGAGTCTGAGCCTGAGCCAGAGCCAGCACAGGGTCCCACAGTCTGAATTGTGCCATGAGTTTTGTTGTTGCTGTTGTTTTTTAAGAAGTGCCTCTGCTATCCCAGCATCATGTACAAGTTTGACCTATATAACAGACCAAGTAGGTCACTGAGTGCACACTGGACCATGACAAATTGATTTTGAACCATCACTTATCTGACTCTGTTGCTGTCAAGGAGGATATATCAGTGTGATTAATAAATTATTTACCAAATAGATAAAAGCATGCTTCCCCCGCCAGAGATTCTGGAGGGTTTATTGTTTTAAGATGCTGCACTAATTGGGCTGTGCATTCACTTGCAGTTCCAAGAGAGATGAACATTAGAGGAACAATGCTCTTTACTGCACATGGTGGTGACACAGCAGAGGCATCCCATGAACGCCTACAACAAATGATGCTCAGTTCAGCGTTTTCCTGGCGCAATTCCCAGCACCCCCTCCTCACACCAGTCTCTGTCCAGCGCTGCCCCCAGCACAGGGGAGAGAACTGGCCTCACAGGGGCACTGGAACATTTTACCTCAACCTCCACTAAGATGTGAGGGACAGCTTTGAGATTCCACTCTGTAGCCTTCCTCTCTTTATCACAGAAATGATCCTAGATTGCTTCCCCTGGGATTTAAACCATCACAGTTGAAAAAGTATCCTAACAGGCAAGAGGAAAAAAGGGATAACACAACCTTTTCCTCAACTAGGAAGTTTTTCTCCATTCCCCCCTGAACTAAGAACAACACAGAAACCAAATAAACCAGATTAAATAAAATATATTCTGCAGACAGGAGGAAAAAAAAATACAGGAATGTCTTCCACTCTCAAGGTGTATATCATCTGGCTGTAGGAAGTCAGTTAGTAATACAGACTCCTGAGGTGTTATTCAGACACTTGGGTAAAATAACAGATCTCCAAAGAGGCTTAAAGTAAATGAAGCTCTTAGCAACTTAATGGGATTTTTTTGAGGCGGAAAAAGGACGAAAGGCAGAAGAGAAGTGGGAGGGGAAAAAGGAAAAATTACGGAAATTACATTTCTAATTGTAGCAGAGACGTAGTAGAATGTCAGCCCCCGCCTGAAATTTTTTGCAGCATCCAAGTATTCTGCTTTATTTGTCTTTATTTTTCCATTTTTAATTTTTTTAAATTTGTTTTTTCTACATTGCCTAGAAAACCCCTACAAAGGAATCCTGGCTGTGTCTGTCCTTCACTGGAAAGAGAGACTACCTGGATTTGGGGTTATTGAAGAAAAGTGCTTGAGAATCACAGTCCAGATAAAGATGCATAATGTGCTGGCACTTGAATTTAACTATGTTTATTAGCGCTTTTTTAAAACTCTATTTATTAGCTCTTTCCTGTGGGGTATCCACTAATCCCAATCACTAGAGAAAAAGACTGTATTATAATGATTTTTAATTAGATACAGATGCAACAGATTGATTCATTATTTCCATGTGCTGCTGTCAGTGTTTTGTGCAGTGTTTTCAGTTTCATTAAGCTTCTCTGCTCAATTCCTTCATGAGCTGTTTCTGTCAGCTAAAACGGCCCTTCTGCCCCCAGCAACACTTCTTGTCCAAGCATCTCTGCTTCTGATTTCTTTTATAAGCCTTATCTATGGCATTACTCTTTGCTGCTGTGGTTTTATACTGGAGGACAATTTTTCACCTTCAGAACTTGAGTTTGTCCTCAGTAATAAAAAGAAAAAACTTTTAAGTGAGGGAAACTGCAGTGTAATCTAAAATGCATTTTAATCACTGCAACTAATTATGAAGAGTGGTAAATCAGTAAGGGTCAGAGCTCTAGCACCTCACTCCAAATGACAAACAGTAGTACAGCTGATTGTAATGGGATTATTCCTGTGAGTAGCTGCCCATTACTTTTAGTGAGAGATTTATAGTCTCTTTGAAAAACTGTCTGAAAGATCATTAATAAAAAAAAAAAATTAACAAGGAAACTGAAGCCATTATACTGAGAATTTCTGCAAACAATGGGAAAACTTCAATTATGGTGGAGACAATGAATCAGACCAGTGAAAATCTGGGTAGCTCTGTATTGCTGTCTGATACCAACAGGTGTAATCTCATTTTGGGGGTGGGCAGGGCAGGAAGAAAAAAGCCATCTGTTTACAGATACATGCACTAAGTTGTTAAATTGAAGAAGAAACCAGATATTAAGACAACAAATGACCTTTTATAGGTGTTAAGTACTTTGATCATCAGGAATTTTGAAAGGTACCAGATTTTCTCAATCCGCATTACTTTCAAGAGAAATAGCATCTGTGATTTTTCCATTGAAATGAGTGAAATGTTTGTGAGAAGCTTATATTAAATTAACTATTGATGTCCCAAAGTAGGGAACCATCAAAACCTACCCTAATTCATCTGAGGGCAGCTCAGAAGACAAGAAGGTAGGTCTAAGGCAAAGCACTCAAGTGAAGTGCCCTGGGCAAGCAATTCAGGGCTCCTCAGGCTACTGGGCTCCATGAAGTGGAGCTGGACGTCTCGTGGCTGGGGTTTATCAGCTCCTGGGGAGGGCTGTAAGAATGCAATTGCTCCGTGCCTGCCTGAAGTTCTACGCTGCAGTGGGGGCTGCTGCATTACCCCAAGCAGAACCAGCCCACCACTGTCTGCAGTAACTCCTGGAGACCTGCCTACAATTTTGAGACACCGCCTGCCTCCATTATCTCTTTACAACATGAATGTAGCAAAACCTAGGAAGACAGACATGAGAAGACCTTTACACAGGTTAGATCTTATACTTTTCCAAAGGTCCCTAGGTAGAGATGGGATATGGTGCTGGATGGGCCACCTAGTAGCGGGGCCACCCCTGACACCAGGACAACCTCCCTCTTTAAGATTTAAAAAAGCACGTTTGATCTCTTCAGCAGGCTCCATGCAGGGTGACAAGAGTACAAGTTGAGCAGGGTTGTGAGGACATCTGGTCAAGATGTACTTAAAATTTATCACCTCTTGCAAAACGAATATCAGAGGTTCCCTTTGACTTCTCATCGTCAGGGCTCTGCACTTTTGGTGGCTCTTTTAGAAAGTGAACCAGATCCAAAAACTGCACATGAGGACCCAGTAACTGTTTTGGCTTATCCCACTCTTACTTAATTTTTCTCAACAATGTTACTCTGCCTCCTACATTTCACCAGAACATTTCTTGCTGGCAAAGTGGGAAAGGAAAGTAGTCCTTAGGCAGAAGAGAAAATTCCAAAGTGTGTGATTCCCTCAGCCCTGAGGCTTTGCTACAAACACATGTGGAGTTCTAAAACATGTATTGCTGTCACCAATGACTGCCACTTCTGTGTGGCATGACCCAGACTTGTGTTCACACATTTAAAATAATGAGATTGCATAATGCATGTGATCTTGCAACCTTACTGGTTAACAAAACACCTGAGACACCTGATCTGGAGCCCTGATTCTGTGTGATATGCCAGAGTGTATTAGTACCCCTGGGGCTGTGTGAAATACGTGCCATATTTCCCCAAGATCTCTGCGCAATGTTATCTCCAGGACAAACAGGACAGAAAGAAAACACAAGGTAATGCAAAGGTATATTCACGTTTTATTCTGTTAAAAAAATCAGCCAAAACATATAGAAAACCTCTGGACAGGCTTCACATCTAAATCACTCAAGACGTTTGCTTGTCTATTAAAATTCATTACATGGGTATTGTGTTCAAGTCTCCTTAAGATTTGTTTTATAATTAAGAGTTTTTGTGGTAGATGGTGTTACTTGTTCCCAGGAATCCCACTGCTTTTTTCCCTGAAGCTACTGCATCAAGACAAAGGCATGAAAAAGTGAGCAGCAAGGGGAAAAAAAGTGCCATTAGATCTCTTCTTTTGTTTATTATGTTTGACTAGGGAGTTTACCTTTCTTCTTTTTTTAATCTTGCCTTTTTTTTTTTTGTCTTTCATTAAAATGCAATGTCCTCTAGTTGATAGCATTTGGGCATCTTTCCCAAGTCTGCCTGACAACATCAATGGCGAGCTGTTGAGCTGCAGTGACCCCCTAAGCAAGCTGTCCTCTGCTGTTTTGGCTGCACCTACTATTACTCAAGCAGTGGGAGCCAAACAAATGCGACACTTGGATCTTTCTTACTTGTTCTGCAAAGCAACCCCGCCAAGCCCAGAGTATGGACACGCTGCATAAGGAATCGACAATTCCGCGCGATTACACAGCGGGACACGAGCACTGGCAGCAGAGCTGAGAAGTTAACTCTGGGGTATACAGGGCTGACAAATGCAGAGACATATTGATCCTCGGCAGTCTGTCTCATCAGTAAAGTAGTAATGGGCTGCATGTTAACACAGCAGCCTGTAAGGTGACACAAGACAAGGAAGGACGCTGGAGCTCAGTGCCCGGGAGATGAACGCGCTGTGCCAGCACCACACCTAAGGTGGAAGGTCAACCAGCCACCACTGCTTGGCTCAGAGCCTCACCAAGGCTTGGTTAAGCAGAAGGATTAAAAACAACCTCTTTTGCTGTGTCAGGGCGAGCAAGAATAGAAAGAGCGAGCAAATTAAGCAAAAGGAAAATAAGTTCCACAGGTGTTGGACAGAAGAACTGGGTGAAAAGGACTGCTTACGGATCTGCTGCTGCTGAATGAATGCACATGTCTTCAGCTGGCATCAAGGGCAGAAACAGCTCTTGCTTGGTTCCTAGACATGTAGTAACAGATCCTTCTCCGCCTTCTAAGTACAAGCTGGAGGTGTCACTGTAAAAGCCAGCCCAGTGCCAGGAGGTGCTTCAGTGGCACTGAGGGATGGTGCCGCAGCATTTGCTGGTTCGGAGTGATTGGTGCTGCAAAACATCTTCTGCATTCATCCTCCCCTCACAGAGCCCGTGTGGCTCTGGCAGCCCTGCAAGAATCAGCCTGCACAATCCAAACTAGAGAGAAAAGATGTCTAATTGCTTCAGCAGTGTACACATCTGTCCTTTACCTGTAAAAAGAGGAGTGTAAATGGAAAAACATGACATCCTGTGAAATTTTAGGTTTCTATCAAAAATCCTGAGTGGGCTTCAAACAAGGCATTGTGGAAGACAGTGTGTTTTGACAGATTATTCTTACGAAATGTGAGCACTAAAGTACTTTTTTAGCACTACTATTGGAAAAAATATTATTTTAAAATAGAAATACTGTAAAATGCTGTTGTTAGTTGATTTTGTCATATGCTACAGCTCATATATTATTATTATGATTAGAGATAAATAACTTGATTAATAATCATGTAGCACTAAAGAATTATTTTAATTCTTGATTATCTATTTTAATACCCCTGAGTGTGTATGGTTAACACTTCCCATTACAATTCCAGGATGCATATTCATTATGTCAAAAATTTCTCATGAAACAGAAATTCTGTTTCCTGGGAAACTCCAGTATTTTTCTGTAATTTTTTTCCTTCTTCCATTTGCTTCTCTTTATGATTTTTCTAGAGGATTTTAGGCACATTCTTGAGTAGGTTGTCCGGACTCCAGGCTAAAGAGGTCTTCAGGTTATTTGTGGGGTGTCTGAAAATATGGTTTATATTTAATGGAGACATATTTGTTCTTTCACCAAAAAAAAAAGAATTGAAAATTAGGAAAAATTGAAAGAAATTCTTCCATAGACCACAGTAATTCTGGCTGATGGTTAAGGCCCTTTATCACCACACTCACATAAATACAACCCACTTGCATCAGCAGCCAAGTACACCTGGGACCTAAATTAACTTCTAAGTACATTGTGAGGACATTCTGCACTGGATGATGAAGACAAAAGAAGATGAATTCAACAATTTTATTATTATTTTAGTACCACAGTGCATCACTGATATTCTTCTACTTCGGAATGCCAGGGATAATGGAAAGAAACCAAAAATATTAAAAAAGGACTATATTTAGGCCTACTGAACAACCTCACTATATATAACCTACATTTTTAACATCATCATATTCCTTGCAGTCTCTGCTGACTTCTGAAGCGACGAAACTCAAGGGCCTCACTCTATATAACATCAGGGAGGGAAAAGCTCTTGAAACAAGGAGAGGGGGCATCTCGATGCCGAGCGCTTGCTGCTGCTTGCAGACCCCCATGGAGGGAGTGGAGGGAGATGGATATGGCTGGCAGGGCTTAGGGCAGGGCTCCTGTGAGGGTAGAAAAGGTAACCTTGTGCCAGTGCAGTGTGCCCTGTCTCTCTGCCCACATGGGAGCTATGAATGTCTCTCCCATCAAAGCCCTTAGGAGCTGAGTTCAGCTCATTTTGGGTTGAATTTGTTTACACAGCCCAGTCAGAAATGTCCTCCAGTCCCCTCCTGTGGGTCTGGTACCTCGATTTTAATGGCAACATCTCATCTGAGATCAAAATCTACCCTTCTAGGATAACACAGATTTTCTTCTGTTTCTTTTTTTAATGGAAGCAAAAAACAATGCAGAGCCAGTTGGATCAGTTATTACATTATAGCCAATAATATTGATTATACTCTATTTAGTTAGGTAATATCCAACATTGAAAATGCTAACATTCAATGCTTAATAGATTATAATTCATATTGATAACAACCAAAAATATTTAATAATTTAAAGTTCAATTGCATTGCCAGTGAAGTAGGTTAGTTACGGACTCCTAGATGAAATCAAGGCTCAGACAACATCCCATTTCACAGGTCTAGTGAAGGAAATAGTGGAATAATCATAAAACCTAGATTCCCATTGATTCTTTGCTAGAAATCTGAAGAGCAGTTAAAACCCAGATGCAATTCAAAATTCTTAATTTTTTTTTTGTTTAGTTTTGGGGTTTTTTTAGTTTTTTTTAATTTTGGAAACCAAATATTTTCCCAGCAGTAGGAACAGAAACCCATCGTAGTTATAAGCGGCATTTACAGTGCAGAGCAACTTCTTGAGCCTCAGGTGTTCCTTGCACGCCTTATGCTCGAGTGGCTCTTCCCCTGGGGGTGGTGGGGTCTCTCCCTAACAGTGATTTATTTCCCTTGGTAAAATCTCTGTGTTTATTTTGCTCTTACATGGCACACAGACTCTGTGCATGCTGACACCAAACCCAGCAGCGCAAGACACTGGAGCAGGAGGAGCACACCTGAACAGGGAGTGCACTGGCCCGGCAGAGTAGCCATCCATCACTGGGGCTGAACCCAGATTTGCAGGGACAGGCAGTGAGGTCTGAGATCAGTAAGCGGCACACAGGAAAAACTCACAGGATATTCTCATTTTGTTACTATTTCTTGTTGATGAAGAACCTGTGCTGTTCTTGTTTTATTCAGTATTGTTCTCTTAAGCTGCTGCACGCCCATACACATCAAATACTTACATATTGAATTCTGTGTGACTGCACATCCACGTGCACAGAGAGTACACCATAAAGTCTTCTATTGTGAGCCCCAGCAGCTAAGAAGCATTAAACCTGTCACTGATTCAGGTGGCAGTCCTAAACACCAGACTAGTCTTCGCTCAAACTAAATTACATCTTTTCCTCCATGTCCTCATTTTCAGTCTACAAAGTAGGCTTGCTATAACAGTGCCCTCACCTCAAAAAAGCCTCAAAGCCAGCACAAATATAGAAGCATCAGTAGTTTTGCAAAGCACAGAAGGTTTATGCCATTTTTCCTTCCTCTGTCAGTCCTACTTGTACCTTACCCTTTGGCTCTGCAGAGGTTTAAAGTGGCCATGTGTGAGCTAACAGGCAGCAGGCAGCTCTCCCCTTGAAAAAGCTGCCTGCGACTGCGGATTTATTTAAATGTGAATGTGTAGCTGGCTTCCTGCATGCAAAATAAAGCAGGTGCTAAAATATTAAACTCTACCACTGTCCACTATTCATTGCATCCAACTGGTGCTGTCAGAAGCAAGCTGCTTGACTAACCAGGGCCCGTGATTTAGTATGACATCCCAACTCTAATTACTCCCTCCTCCTGATTCATTTTCTCAGCCTCCAATTTTCAGTTTCAGAGAGCCTGGATTCAAGGGGGTGTGGGTACGGTTGTGTGCTGGAGAGCTGGAAATGCACTTGCCTCTGAATGCAGAACATAATGAATCACCTTAGGGCCCCTGAAATTATTTGCTACACAGCTAAGGCTTGCAAGGGGAGATTTAGCCTGCTCTCAGGTGTCTTTGTCGTGTCCTGGAATATTCGTCAAATCTCACATCCTGAGCATGGGTGTCACCAGCTGGCTCTGACCCGACTGTCTGCACTGGCCACTGTCACCCAGAGCCTCTCTGAGGCTCGGCCCCATCTGCTGGGCACAGATATGCCTTTTTCTGGCACAAAGCAGCACAAAAGTGACAGCACTGATGTTATTCCCCCATGATATGCTGCGTTCAGATTCGTGGCAGGGGATGGATCAAGTCATGTGTCAGGGCAACCCCAGACTTCCCTGCTGCACATCTGGGCCGTAAACAAAACACAGATAACAAACTGCAAAGACAGTAATCAGAAATGTTTTGAATAAATACACTCTGCTGCAGGGTTAATCTGCTCACATACTTTACATTTCACCAAGAGTCGTCCTTGATGTACTATGAATCAACAGCACAGGCAATAAGAAACAACAGCATCTTTAAAGCTCTCTGCAAGACGCTATTTTCTCTAAGAAAACATTTTTCTGTGTTGAAGAAACTGAATATTTTGTTGACCGTGGCAAGATTTTTTTTTTTAAATTTGCCAGTTAAATCAGAAACAACAGAGACATTCTTTTTGAGAAGAGGGTGAATAAAGCCCCTACTTCCTTTTATTTCTTGTTTGTTTTTCAAAAGAGAAAGGCAAAACTTGAAAGTGTTTCCTGGAAAAATGAAAACAAGACTTTCCAGATTGTTAAGAAATGTTCTACATATTTTTCATAGCCTCCACACACTTTAGAAGGTTAAAATAAAAAGTGCATTCAGGTTTGACTTTGACTGGCTAACTTGTATTAATTATATTTTCTCAACTTTTATAGGTTAGGCTGACTTACGTGTTAGCTAATGTGCAGGAAGAAAATACCTTTTTCCTAAGGAAATACATCTCACAGGCCACTAAAGCTGCCGGTCGTTAAGCACTGAGGTGTGGGACCTTGAGAGTGTTTCCCCAAAGTCCACATTTCAGGTTAGGTGACAGGAGCATGCCCCACGTCAGGTAATGTAATAGATGGCAGGAAGTGTGCCACTGCTGTGTGGGCTGAACCTGTGAAATTCTTGCCTTGTTACCTGCGAGTTGCCAGTTCATTGCAAATGCTTCCTGGCACTGAAATATCTTATTTACCTCTCCCAGCCCTCTTCCCAAAAACTGCTGCCCCATGAAGAACCAAGCACCTTCTTTCTACTCCCTGAGAAAACCAACCTGCCGTCCCTCCTGCTAGAAATATTGTTTGATGGATGCAGCAGATTTCTCACCAACTAATAATAATACTCATCATAATAATTATAATGATAATAATAATAATAACAATTACAAAGTGAAAAGCTGCAGTGGTAAAATCTGACAATAAAAAATTTATCTATAGAGTGCCATAATCAGGCTTGTCCTTCTGCAGTTTCCAAGAGGCTCTGGACACTCCTCACTTGCCCTTGTTTCGGATAGAAGTGGGTCTTCTTTGTAATCCATAAATTGTTATTTTGTCCAGCTGTGACCACCACCACGTGCAGTGGGCTTGCTAAGAAGTGTGTTCAAGCTGGAGAATTTATCAGAAATCAGTGAATTTATCAGAAATCAGGGTAGATCATTTGCACACAATTTTCAAATTAAACAACTGTAATAGTAGTTCTGGACTAAAAGAATCACGTCAGTCTTTTTCCAAAGTCAAGACTGCATATTTCCAGTATGTTCTCTCCTGTGTGAAATGACTCACAGGACGTTCTTTCTTCTTTTCAGTTTCTTTATTTCATTCTTTATTTCCTTTTTGCCATTCTGTGAGCTCACTCATCCTGTTTCCTCTAAAACATTGATGTTAAAAACAAACATTGTCAATAACTTCAGTTTGAATGGATCACATTTTAATTTGGGGTAAATAAAAATAATTCCTCTAAATTGAATTAATTTGCTATCATGATTTATTAAGTTCAATCTGATACTTGTGAGGATTTAGTCAAGATAGGGACCCTTTTTTGCTGTGCATTTTACAAATATACAACAACATATTGTTCCTGCTCCAGATTATTTATTGTCCAGATAAACAAAGGACAAGGCAAAGCGAATAACATACAAGGAAGTCAAAAAGGAAAAAAAAATGCCATCAGTTGTGGTTCTGGCTATTTATATTGTTTAGGAACAGGATCGCATTTTTGTTGCCAGATTGGAATGTACAAGTTTCTCTCTGGCGTTTGGTCCTATTAAGGCAAGTAAGAGAGACATCTACACCCATTTTCTGCTACATATTTATTTTGTGCAGCGGCTTGTGAAAGAAAGTGCTGACTGCTTTTTCTAGCTCTGAAGCCGTTTCTCAGTGTGTGTGGGAAACAGCAGAGACAAAAATTTGAGTCTGCTGAAGAATTCACAAACACCTTTAAATCTGAAACTATAGCACCATTTTAAACCTTGGCCAGTGACTGGGGGCCGGGCAGATTTATCCACTTTCCTCCCTGGTGTCAGCCCTTGAATGGAGTTTCTGGATGCCTCAGATGTGCATTCACCAGTCTCTTCTCCCCACGGCAGGAATGGGCCATGGCTGCTTGCAGCAGCTGAGGTGCCGTGGGTTTGGCCTGGGGCTTGGGAATTGCGTGGATTCTCTTCCCCAGGCAATGGGGAGGCCTCCTGGGTGACCCTTGATGGCTCTGCCATTCCACTATGAATTGTACAAGCTTACAAGATGCTCTGCACTGCCACTTCTGCCTGGAAATATTGCAGGAGAAAGCTGTCTTCTCTTCTTCTTGCTCCCAAATCTGTCTATAATGTGCATCAGAGAAGCACTCTGGTGTACGAAACCAACACTGACTCAAGGTCAGATCTAAAGCCAAAAAATTGTTGTGTTCATTGTAACCTGCCTAGTCTTTGTCACTGTGTCTCAGCCTGTATGTATACAAACTCGATTAAAGACCATAATAAAAATAATTTAAAAATGTATACTTCTTCCTTTTTCAACACTGTCATACAGTATAATTATACGATTTCTAGAAGGTACTTAAAAATGAATTATAGGGCATTTTCTTCACATTCTTTGTTGCAAGTGAACTACTGAGCTTAGTATTGCTTTCTGTAAATACCATTCCAAATAATCATGAAACATCCTACAATTCAATTATAAATAACCTCTGAGAACCATAAAATTATATATTCTAGGTTAGTGACACAAACAGATGCATTCACCATCCTGGCTGTAAAATGAAACCTAAAACAAACCCAGCATTTTCACTTGCTTTGATCTGCAGTGTGCCTCTGTGCATGAGAAGTACAATGGAGCCCATACAGACTGTAACGTTCTCCCTGGAATTAGGCCTTCTCAGAAAAACAAAGTTAAAATCAGAACAATACAAAACACTCAGTGTATTTCCCCTTAAAAAAAAAAAAATAAAGGCCTTACTCAGCAGAGGTTGAGATGTAGAAATACAGGAAGAATTAAAAACCATTTCAGGAAAGGATGCTTTTTTTTTTCCTCACACTGTTTTCTCACACAAAAATCATGATGTGGCATTTCTAAGGATGGTGTTTTACTGTTACTTATGTATTAACTTCTGACATCTCCTCAACTCAATGTTTGGTGCAATAAGCTCTCTTTGCACTACCAAATGGTAAAACAGAGTTCTAGAATAAATGAAAATTGGGTGAATGAAAGTGGCAAACCTATCCTGGGGAGAAGAAGGAGTGTTCTTTACCAGGTGACTGAAAGATCTATAAATCTGTGCTTAACTCAGACGTTTTAAATGCAGAGGCATTGTTTTGCTGTTGTTTAGCTCAATGTTTGGGGTGTTCAGATGAAAAAAGACATGCAGTATTTAGATCACACAGGACCAAGACAGGAATACAATTTTGTACTGTAAAGCAAAGCTTAAAAAAAAGAAAATAAGTAGCACCCAGGGTTGTATCAGGCTAGCGGTGGTGAGAGGAATGAAACAAGGTGGGAAGCTGTATTTTGTTAGAGTGCCCCAGCACGTGGTGTGGAGCTTACACGATACTAACCCAAGGCTCTGCACCTGCAGCGTCACCTTCTCCTCCACCATGGCTGGAGGCTCTGAGAGCTGGTGGGCATCTAATAGAGACTGCTCATGAGTGTGAGCCTCACAAGGGTGGTTGGTCATGTATGGGGACAGAAATGAAGCTGCCAAGAGTGGCTCGTGTCAGCAGAGTACATTTTGATAAGAGGTGCAAAGAGACAAGTTGACTAAGTACAGGATAACAGGCTGGGCTAGGTGGGTTAGATTCCTAAAAACCCTGGGTGAAGCCTCATAAATGTGTCATCTCATATGTCACTGTGGCACCCAATATCACCCTCTGTTTTTTTAGTTCTATCGCCAAGTGGGAGGAATAAAATTGATGATCTTCTTCTAGCAGCTTTGATAAATAAGTGCAACTGTTTTCCTGCAAGCACCTGTTTCCTTCCTACATCTCTTCTTGGGAGATTTTTTAAAGAATTTTTTGCCCGAGAAGCAGCTGAATTCCAAATCCCAGGTCACCCCCCATCTGTTTGCAGAACACAAGTTAGTTAATTTTGGTAATGCTAAAAAAAAGTTCTAAAAAGCCTCTTTCACACTGATGCTCCCCAAGACTGGAAGGCAAGGCATATGGGGGAGCAGCAGTTGGTGGAACAATTTTATCTGTGGTACGAGAAACTAGATAAAAGTGTTCTTGTGAGGACACATGATAAATGGTAAAGGCAGATTCGATGATCACCTTTTTCCCCTTGTGCTTTTATTACCTGCATGTTGCACAGCTGGTACTGACAGCCAGTAATGTGCGTCTAGCTATTTTAATATTCACTTTTGGAATAGGGTGGCAGAGACTCCCCATTTTGTGGTTTGTGGCTCTGTAGGTGTTTGTAACTTTGCAGCTTTCCATCTGCACGGAAATTCATGCTCACTTCTGGGTGCAGTGTTGCCAGGAGGACACAGATAAGCTGAAGGGAGTTGGGAGAAAAAGAACAAAAGTTATTGTGAGACTGGAAGGAGCGATATATAAAAGAGATAAGTATGCACAGCTTGACTAAACAATGACTAATTGCTAGAGCATAATAACAATTCTAAAAGGAGTCTTAATTGATTTATCTGAGGAATGCTCAAGGCTTTTTTTAAGATGCTTTACTATTAGAATTATTTATCTGTCTAGGTTAAGGATACAATTGAAGACTTCTGTCCTCATTTGATGTTTGAAATTAGGGAAAACTAAGCATACACAGAACCATATGCATCACAAGGTTATTCAGATGCTAGTGGCACTTAGAATATTCTTTTGTGAATTGTGTGTGTCACCAGAGGAAGCTAATGGGTACCCTAGCATCTCAGATGGTGATAAACAAGGACATTAAATGATAATGGTTACAGGAGTCTTAACAGTGACTTAGTCTAATCCAATACCCGAAACGACACGGCCTGTGAATTGCTGTATAACAAGGAACACCAGCCATGAATCCTGGCTAACGTGGCCAGCAAAAACTGTGCAATGAAACTTGTGAAATATGGGGAGAAGGGATATGGTATTCCTTCCAAAAAGTTAAAAATATTAGCTTATAATACTCAGATGGTATAAAATGTCACAGCTTTGACTTCAGCGGCACCGTGTTGATTTGCATTAGCTGAAGTTCTGTCTCTAAATTCTTTAAGAAAACCCAAAATGAAACTATAATGAATTTATTTCTGGAAGGACACCATCTGGTGTTTTATTGCTAGCTGACAAGAAGTAGGAAAGGATAGTCTGACTGCTGATTGCAGGAGCAGTGCAGGATTTGCATTTTACAGGGGCTAGTGAGGATGATATTTAACCAAATATCTCTTTTTAACAGGTCCCCTCACAATCATCTACAACCTGGAGATGCATTCAAACCAAACCCAGTGACCTGGATATCATAAACTGTCTCTCTTTAAAAGTGATGTAAACTAGGAATAATGGCACAATTCTGTCACGCTTCAGAAGGAAATTAACCCCTTGTCTAGATCTGTATGCTGCCTAACCAATCATCTTCATTTAATGGCTTCAATATTTCTGCTGATTATAAAACTGGCTCTGAATATAAGTTAAGTCACCTTTCAGGATTCATAATCCTGTGTAAAACTGAGGAACCTTAATTCTTACCTGGATGCTGATTTCATTGCATACTCTGACTCCCTTCGTTTTTTTCCATGCCTCTTCTTCTACTCTGTAAATAACTATTCTGTTTTCCCAGCATATAACTCTATAGAACTATCCATCATACCACATTATAACACAAGCAAGGTAGAATTAGCTTTTATGCACTGCTGTTGATTACTTTTGGGAAAACAATATTTAGGGTTTATTCTATTTTTTTAAATTTTGTGGATGTGTCAGAGGCATCTCCTTTTGATTCCTGTTCAGTGATAATTTTAGCAGAGCCTCTAGGTAGAGCCATCAAATTAAGGGACTGTAGAAGCTGAGAAAGAT
The DNA here is from genome assembly GCA_013397725.1 of Rhagologus leucostigma. Taxonomy (NCBI): domain Eukaryota; kingdom Metazoa; phylum Chordata; class Aves; order Passeriformes; genus Rhagologus; species Rhagologus leucostigma. The sequence continues at coordinate 785,738 of VZTD01001192.1, read as the reverse complement.
TAAATGATGGTGGTCTGAGAGGCAGTCAGTTTGTTCTTCACCCCAAACAACAGCCAGTCACAAACCAAGTGCCAAGACAGTGTCTGACGAGATAAGCATGAGTGTGGGCTATTTAGTAAGGGAAAGCTAAGAAAGCAAAATGCTGTATTTGCCTATTTTTATAACGAAACGCAGACATAACAAATGGTGGGACTGCAACAGAAATTAAGGATCCAGCTTCTTTTATGGAAATGCATGTTTGGTAGAGGTTCAGCAAAAGAACCTTTGTTTCATGGCATTTGTATTAATTTGCATGATTAGCAAGCACCTGTTGTATGTAGCAGGTAGTGAGAACAAAAGGAACTGTGCGAGCTGCTCTGAAGACTCCTCATTTGCTTGTGAAGCACAGGTTTCCCTCATGAGACAAGGGATTTGCTATTATTCTCCACCAGCAAGGGTTGGGTAATGGTCTCTCTGCTGCTGAGCCCAGCTCCGCTCCTCCCAGGCCGTGGTTCTGCACAAGAGCCCTCAGTGAGGACCAGCAGCAGCGAACAGCATCCCGAAGGTTTGAGCTGTGACACAGGAGCTCTGTCACACTGGATTCACCGGCCTCTGAGGAGCTGTGGGAGTAGCTCTGAGGGGGACGTGTGGGTCTGAGCTGGATGTGAAGGCATTTGCTTTCAGGAGCCCCTGAAATTGTGGCTGACTCAGCTGACTCTGCAAGTACTGCTATGACAAAATAGATGCTTTTCTTTCCACTAGACACTGCTCTTAGGCTATTGGGAGCTAAATTGTGGGCAGTTGCCAAAGAAATGCCAGACCACAGGAGTTATATGCAGTCAGGGGACTGTGTATAACTTCTGGTTTCTAAGGAACAGTACATAAGGATAATCCCATAGTTGCAGCATTAAGAGAGCTAATATTCTTATTACCTTCTATTAATGCTGCTTGGAAAATATAATGTTAATATATATAATTGTAATTACAGTAGGTTTGCAATTATAAATAAGGCCGTGAATAGTTCTCTGTCAGATTCAGGAATACAGAAAGTGATGTGCCTGCCCTTCTGCATTAGTCTACTTAAAAGGAGATAGTCCTAATAGAAAGCAGCCGCACAGAGACTGAAGTGGGTAAGGTAGACAGAGCCTCGTGTATGCCTCCCATCGTATAAATCCAAAATTCACAGCCGAGAAACAGAGGACACAAAGCACATCTTCCTAAAGGCAGATACAGAGCCAAGCTCCTCTGTCCGTGGCACAGTGAAACAGGAGCTGTATCCAAGCGTGGTTAGAAGGCACAAGACGTGCCTGTTCATCAGGCAGCAAGGCTACAGGTACAGCCTCCACATGGCTGTGGGCCCAGCTCATGAGTCCTTCTGGAACCGAGGTGTATCAGCTTGGGCACCACACAAAGCCAACAAACTGAAGTCAAACTGGAAAATTAGCTGGTCAGAACATAATGCACTGCTTTGTGCTGATAGATTAACTGGTTCAAGTTTCCACTGCTCTGTGCTTCACATGCTTCTGTGCACAACCACCACTTAAATAACAGGTTACTTCAATAATTAATGTGCTTTAATGTCTCCATGACTTTGCCATAGAATTCCTATGTGCCCTTGGGCAATTAATTTTGTCTCTCTGGCCTTTAGTTCACCATTTCCAAAATAAATGTGGAGTCAGAGCTCAATTAACAAAGATAACAGAGAAACGGAATGACCCAGAGAAAGAGAGAAAATACGGATATTTGAATCCTTGTGGTGCAACAACTGTACAAAGAGAGGATGGAACACAGAAGATCCATGACAATGTTGACTGTGAAGTGCAGGGATTCCTGAACTAACCTGAGCTAAGGCATTCAGCCCACCCTGCACACTCCTGCCCAAGCATAGCTACAGGAGTGCATTCTTACACAGACCTACCTGAGGTGCTGCTGCACCCACAGAATGGTTAATCGATCATGTGGGTAAGCAACATAGGGATACTGTGCTGAAGGGTGCTCCAAGGTGCTTAAATACACATAAAAGATGGATAATATCATCCTGCACTCAACAGTATTCTGATTCAGATGTCCCAATGCATCAGGCTTAATTCTGAGTGATAAAATGTTCTTTGGCCGCAAAGTTCTTTATGAGAAGCGGTAGATGCAGCAAATAAGGCAGACAGACACTAACTGTAGCCTTTCTCCACGCAAGAGTGGTGACCTTGTAACAGAAAGATTTCCCTAAAAGTAGGGTTTTTTTACTTTCTATCCAAGTGCATGTGTAAGTCACACCCTTTGCAACAAAGGCAAAAATGGGATATGCTGTCAACCCTGGATAAATGGCTGAAATGAAAACCTTTTCCAAGCAGTGTGTGATTTAGGAGGTTGTATATAACTTCAGTGTAGGATTTATGGTCATACACTATTATACATTGTATGCACATAACAAAAATGTTATCCAAAAGCCGAAGCCAGAGAAAGAATGGGTGATTAAAAGAAAGAATTCCCAATATGCTGAACTATGATTAGGCTAGTGGGAGTGCTGCCGTGAGAATTAAATTTACAACAAAAGTAACTCAGTTTTATCTCTTCTGAGTAATTCAGTACATTCTCACTTTGCTGTTACAGCTAGCTCTAACTTCTTTTTCTCTATAATTTATTCAAATATCCCAAAGGGTCAGATAAGAAAACTGCTTTCTTGGAACCAATAATGAATATGGGGTCAGTCAATGCAAAAAGATAAGGTATGTCACCAACAAATATTCTTCATATCAAAACAATGTCTGTCTCTAAATCACGTTTCCAGCTATTCCTCCCAAAACCGGTAAATCTAGACCACATCCCCTTTTACAGACTTTTACAGATGTAACACTTCTGCTTACCCTCCTCACGCAGACTGACAGCCTGCCTTGCTGAGAAACATTCTTCTTTCCTTTTTTGAGACACAGAGCACAATCTCACAGACGTACTAGAAACCACTTGATTTGTAGCTGGGCACTTCCTAAACTCCCAAGCATTCTTCTGAAACTGCAGGTTCTTGGTCACAAGGTGACAAAAAAGCATGGAAAGGAGGCTTAACAAAGACATTTCTAAATTGCTTTGAGGCTGCCTGCATTCTTAAAAAAAAAAGACTCTGATTTTTTAATACAAAATTTCCTAATGTCTTATCTTACCCTTAATGTGATATCAGGAAAACCTAATTTTTCAGGCCTGGTGAATCTTCCAGCAAGTTCTCCTTATACATCAGGGTCTCCTTACACAGCACAGCACAGCACCCTGCTCTTAAACTACCTTTGTCCTCTGTACTTGTGCCTTTATGGACAGTGACTCCTGCCTAGTTCTTTCCTAGATCCTTCCTATACTCCCTATTACCACGTGTATAGAAAGAATATTTTTCTACAGGAGTGGGCCAGCAAGTGAGAGGCGGTCAAAAGCTCTTTTCATGCCTTCTCAGTGTTGACCTTCAATAAGGCTTCAAGAATCTTCCCTACATAGAGCAGCAGCCATGGCTGAATTCACTACAAAATGTTAATTCAATATAGAGACATACCAGTTTGCCACAGCAGCAGGATCAGTGCTGATGGAAGGGGAGAAGTGAGGAGTCTGGTTTGTACTCTGCGCTTCTGCAAGCTGATTTTCCAATTGCACCATCTCCTATTTATGATATCTCTTTCAAAAGCAGAATCCCAGTATTGCAGCTGAAGTCAGTAGTCACTTGATGTGAAACCTCTACCAAATCTGCTGTTTCCAATGCATTCTGAATTCTGACTTTTCAAAGTCAGTGTCACTGTGTGGAAACTCTTGATGATGTCTCTGGGTCTGGCCTGTGAACACCGTGTAAGAGAGAAGGGTTATGCAAGTGTAAGCACTCCATTAACTTCCTTAGTTCTGCTTTTTGCTTGAGATTATCTCAGAAAAAAAGATGCAGCACCATGGGAGAAACATAATGTGAAAAAATATGATCAGCTATACAGAAGAGATTTAGTACAGAAGCAGCTCCTTGGTGCTGGGAAATACAATTATTCTTTCTACATTGTAATTTTCAATAAAAGAGGTAGGTCTGTAATAAAACTGATTAAAAAGTATCCTTCATTTGACCTTTTCCAAGGTGTACTACCATCGTATTGTCATGTGGTGGTGATCTTTGATTTTCTTTTCACAATATTTTATTTGACACAGTTGATGAAAAACAAATCCATATATATTGAATATTGCACTGTCGTTGATTTTGATGTCAAGCCACAGCCATCATCTCAAATTTTGTCTCCCTAAGTGTAAATGCCCATAAACAATACTCGATGTTTAAATCTTCAGGCTCAATTTCATCTTGCAAATCAAAAAAAAACCTTGGGTACTACCGATTTCAGTTTAAAAGGAAAGGGTTTTTTATTGGTCCATTTTAGAAAAAAAAATTTTGGAAACTAGATTACTATGAACTTCCACCCAAGGATGGAAACATTCCTTAGCTTTCCTTGCAAAAATAGTAGTTAAGCACCTCAGAGAAATTCTAGCATTAATGAATAAATTCCAAGGATAGTCTCCTATGAGAGGAGTACCCCAGTGGTGATGCACGACCCCCAGGTGGCTTTCCAGCAATCACGGCTGTGACACAACGACTCTGACATTCCACAAGTGGTAGAACTGCATTGGCAGAGGTAGGGACAGGCTGGCACGTGTTGCTGCCACTGAAATTTGAGGGTTACTCTGGGATTCCTATTCGTATTCACACTGTAAAAACTTAGAGCAGTGAAACCTCCAGCAAACTCTTGTCATCACTTTCTTGTGATTTTCCCTCCAAGCTCTTCCTTCTCTTGTCTTGCAGTTCCTGGTAACATGAGGATTTTCTCAGCTCCTTTAGTAAGGGAAATTATCCAACTCTGATCACACAGAATCACAGAATCACAGAATTACCAGGTTGGAAGAGACCTTCAAGATCATCGAGTCCAGCCTCTGTCCTAACACCTCAACTAAACTAAACCACGTCACTGAGTGCCACATCCAATCTATTTTTAAACATGTCCAGGGATGGTGATTCCACCACCTCCCCAGGTAGACCATTCCAGTATTTTATCACTCTTTCTGTAACCTATATTTCCCTTGGCGCAACTTAAGACTGTGTCCTCTTGTTCTGTCAGTTGTTGCCCGGAAAAAGAGACCAACCCCCACCTCACTACAACCACCTTTCAGGAAGTTGTAGAGAGTGGTAAGGTCACCTCTGAGTCTCCTTTTCTCCAGGCTAAACAACCCCAGCTCTCTCAGCCGTTCCTCATAGGGCTTGTGTTCCAAGCCCCTCACCAGCCTTGTTGCCCTCCTCTGATGTGATAGTATATCTCCTATGTTATGGATGCAGAAACTGGAGAGAAATTAAATTATTTTACTAAAATCAAACACGCAAAATAAATGTGGGGGTCACCTATCAGGTTAAAGTGTCAGAAATCCTTCACTGTAAATGATGTATCATCTTTCCTGTCCTTTAAGTCCAGTTTTCTGTGCTTGATTTAAAGAGATCCATCCATTAAGTATCAAGAAAGTGACCATGGGTCCTTAGGAGGAAAATACAGGAGTGTCCTGTAGAAGGAGATGACCCATTAAGCTCACTTTATACAGGGTCCTTTATTATATATTTATTTATTATTATAAGATAACTTTATCGCTGGGATTTCTATTATTTTTGTAATATTTTTTAAAAAAAATTTGCATCCACATGTTATTCTTCTTCTATATTAGATGTTTGCTGATAATCTACTGAATGTCAGACTTGCCATCAAATCAGCATCTTAGAGCCTAATATCTGATCTGTCACTGGGTAGCTGCTTCAGAGGTGTACTAATCACTGCCGGTGCCTGAGACGCTGCATACAGAAACGTAAAATAAAGGGGTCCAGGGAGAACAGGAGGAAAGGCTGTTAGGCAATACCCCACACAAGTCAATTCCTCTATCTTTGCAAAAGTGCTGTCACAGAAATGTTATTGTTCCCATTTAGGACTCGCTTATTGCTTGCACTTAGGACTAATTTGGCAAATCACTGACTTGCATTAAGTTGATGGGGTTTAAATATAAGTTTGACTGGTGTTCTGATTGTCTTGGGGTGACCTGGATTTAAGTCTTTATGTTCTTCTAAATAATTTTGGAACTCCAATATTGAAGTACAGAAGAAATTCATCAACATAATGAACAGGAGAACTGGACTGAACACAGAACAAAACCCTGTAATCCTGAAACCAAGAAATGAGAAGAGAAGGAAATCTACTATGGATAGAAGATTTCTGAACCCAAGAAAAAACAGAATGGAATCTAATTCAGAGAATGGAAATGCACTCCCAGAGATGTCCCTAGAGAGACACTTGAACAAGGGCAATCAAGTCATGGTGTAAAAATTATGAGATAATTTAAAAAGCAAGGGGACTTAAGAGAAAAAAATCAGAAGAGTCAATTTAAATGCGTATGGTTTTTAAGGATAAACCATGAAGGAGCTGAGGAGCAACTAAGGAGTAAAATACACATATATATAAAAGAAAGAATTTAAGTTAATTCTTGGCACTGGACTCCTTTTACTCCAAAAGGTACCTACACATAACATACCTATTCTTTCAGATAGTAGTGATGAGGAACTATAAGATTGTTGTATCAACAGAAAATGTTGGAACAAGCTGAAAGAATAAAGGGCAGTAAGTCATCAGCTCTGGAGTGTGAGAGGAAATGTAGAAAAATAGTCAAGGTAAGGGAAAAGGCAGCATTGTTTAACAGGTTCTCCCCTCTGCTAACAATACAAGGCTATTCAATTAAAATGGTAGACTACAGTTTCAGAATATAGAAGTAAATCCTTATTTTTTCACAGCATCCAGCAAAGATTAGGCATTTTCAGAGATGTTGCTACTATCACACCTTTGCAACAGCTCTTCATACAGCTCTATTATGGTCGCAGTGATCCTTTTTGATGTCAAAAATTACAGAAAATATTAGTGATATAACCCTCTGAACAGATCTATTAATGGCTATTGTTAGTAACAGGATATTGGACTAAGCAATCCACTGGTCTGCCTTTTGGGACAATTCATTAATGTTTAAATTATCACTCATCTTTTGTGTCATGTTGGTATTCTTAATGTCAACTACATAAAAAAATAAAAAATAATTCAGAAATAACAACATAATGTTGTAAAACCATAAAGAGCAAATAAGATTAGAAAAGCCATTTCCTTTACTGGGATTTGTGAGCTAAAGGTTAACTTCCAATTAGAGTATAAAAGGAAGAGCTTTTATTCTGTGTTGGTCGAGGCTTTTAGCAAATCACATTTATATGTGCAGAACATTTGTATATTCCCTAATAACTTGCCATTATATTAAAGGCTGTAAGCTTGCCGCCAGAACTTGTACAGCCAATCTGGACACAAGATATGCAGTGATAAGATTTGTTAATATTGCATTATCAGATGCAATAGCTTTGCTATTGATTGCAATTATGGCACAGTTCAGTTGCCAGGTAAATCCTGTGTGCCAGCCTTTTATTGCTAGGTATAAATAATATTCAGCAGAGGAAGATTAATTCCTGAGTCACATTTATATTGTCGCAAAACAGCAATAATAGTATTGTATTAAAAATAACATAAAGGAAAAAGATAAATAGTGCAAAACAATAACAAACATATTTAAATAATAGCAGGCCCAGAGGATTAAGTGATACTTTGCATTTTTATAGAGCTTTCAATATAAGGATCTCAAAACACTTCACAAACATTAGCAAAATAAGCCTTCCAACACTCTTTAGGTAGGGAAATATTATTATCCTCATTTTACAGATGAATAAGCTTCTTTATGAGGAAGATAAAGCCAAGTGAAGTTCCCAAAGCCACAAAGCATGTCAGAAGAAGAATTCCTTAATAGGCTTCGTGCTTAGATTACACAGAGACAGAGACCTTGACAGATAGCACAGAATTCACATATTGTCTTGAAAGCCAGGTCACACGTTATGCAGCCATCATCTTAATGAGAATTACAAACACAAAAAAGCCAATTTTTTTTTTCTGAAGTCAAAACTAGACTGTAGTGAGACCTTCCCATCAGGCTGCTTGCAGACTGCCCATGGAGACTCAAGGCAAAGCATCGCTCATTGTTTGCTTCATAGATCCCAGGGGTCCTAGCTGGAATCCACTAAAGGCTTGTCCCACACCGTCCACACTGCTTTAATATGACTTACATGAACCCAAATTTCTTTTCCATCAACCTGCAGATTTTTTTTTCCTGTTTTCAATTGATAAAAAGCCTTTTTTCGTCTGTAAGTGATGTATCCTTCAGAGTGAGTACAAGCAGGCCATGAAGAAGATTTAATTTTTTTTCCCATATATGCCCTTCCTTTAGCTCTCTGGTTATTACAGAAATGTATTTTACAGGTTTAACTACAGTGTGATTCACTATGAAATGTGGATGATATCTGATGTAGTAGGCAAGACAGGGAGTAGACAGTTCATGTCAGACATCAAGAGCCCAATTCTGACAGAGCAGTTGCACAGGAAAATCTAGAGTTATCTCAGGTTTTCACAGCTATAACAAAGTGCAGAAGCTGACTGATGCCATAAAAATGTAATAAAATTGCTAAGAATGAAGCAAAAACATTCAGATCCAAGTTTTGGGGTTTTTATTTCCTGGTAAACAAGAAGTAAGAAGAGGCAGCTGGAGTCTGCCCATTTTAGGAAGAAATAATGCCTTTCCCTTCCCCTTGTTTCTGATTGCTACATATCCTACTGTCATTGCTGCTCAATCACTCTCAAGGCAGATGAAGCTTCACCAGTGCCATCAGAAGCAATGCTCAAGCACATAGTGTGATTTCTGAGTTGTCCTGTGCAGAGCCAGGAATTGGACTTGATCCTTGTGACTCCCTTTCAAGTTAGGATATTCTATGATTCCATGATTTATCCTTACATACGTATATATACATATACACACATACATATGCACCTATGGGCTGTCTGAGCTTTCCAAGCAGGGTTGCAGCAGCTTCAAACCCCCTTCTCTGATGACAAACTTCTCTCCTTTCACAGCAGGACAAGCCTGCCCCTTCTACATACAGTTGCAGAGGAACTCCTGAAACACTTCGCCGTAGGAAATGTGCTCATATCAGCTGTTCACAACAGGAAATGGTTTTTTACAGGAGATTTAAGCAAATCTATCAAACGTCATTAAACAGAAATATGAAAAGTACAGATTGCTTTTCAACTGGGATAAAAGGGGACACATGGCCAGGAGCAGAGATGGGGACAGGAACGAGCCTCTGCAAAGCAGCCTGCAGTTATTTCATCGTAAAATGACTGCGAAGCCACATTCTCTACCTTTGAAGGGATGTAAGACTTTTCCTCAGTCATTCATTCATTTGCAATTTTTTTATATTTAGAAAATTGTCCTACTTAGAGCTGTTTTCAATGCAGAATTACCTATATGCCACTGCAGAACTACGCCACTGCCCTAGCTTCAAAATCCCTTGAGAATGTTTTTCCTTCCTTTGAATGAAATGAGGGACAAAGGCAATAATAAATTTCTCATGACATAATGTTTTCATTAAGTAGCACAAATATCAAACACTTGGATCCCCAACTATTTTTGACTCAAGCAGAAATATATTTACTCTGACAACAAAACCAAAAGCCTATCCTTAAAAAACAGGGCGACAAAATAAATCTATTGATATTTTGTTTTTGTTATTTTAGTAAAGACAACTTTTTCAGTTTGTCAAAAAGTGTGTAATATTTTCACAGTGCAGAACAGTTGGCATAGAAGAGCTTCCTAAATCAAAGTTTCTTAACAGAAATTCTGTTTAGAATAATCTATTGTTTTCTTACTAAGTCACAACATCCAGTAAGAACTCCCTAAAACTGCAGTTTACATAAGAAAAGAAGCAGGACCAGTACCACCATTAGTGATTTACATTCCTGAAATTGTGAAGAATTATAGCATGAAATTTTCCATATAAACCTGAATGAATAAATGAATATATGTATATATACTGAAAGTAAACAAGCTCAGACTCACCTTAAAAGAAGGAAATTGAGGAACCCTAAGTTTGATGATGAACAGAAAGGTTCAAAGAAAATCTTCCTGCTGCATCTGCAATGCCCATTTAAACATGCAAGGTCTTCTTGTCTGGTCATGAGATTTGATTCCATCCATCAACACCCACTGCAATACTCGGCATCTGTGAGAGACTCAGTTATCCAATCTTACAAAGATTCTCCAAAGTCAATGACAGAAAATACTGTTCGGCTCACAAGGGAACTGGTGTGAGAAGCTCTCTAACATTGCAGAAAAAATCTGTAATCCCGGGAAACTGTCATGTCCGTTTCAGATCTAAGAGGAAAATATTGGGATTAAAATCTTGGAATGAGATTTCTAAATGGGGGAAAGCAGCTGGATTCATCTTTTTGGGTGGGAATTTTTCTAAAATGGTGATTCCTAGTGCTTCACAGGGAACATACCTTTGTCCCCAGCATGCCACTAACTCAACATGACTCCAGCTGCTGCTGGTGCCCTGACCCCAGCTCACAGCTGGATCTGAGTGCAAACAAACACAGAAAAACAAAAGGAAAAGTTTGTCCTAATTTTGCTGAATTTAGTGAAAAGAGGACCAAATAACTGGTTGTAAAACTTATAACTGGATAATGGTAGTTGAACAGAAGGAATGGAAAAAAAATAACATTGAAAGGAGTGAGAAATAAAAGTGTTTAGACTAGAACCAGTTGTTCAATCACACTGAATTTCAGAACTGAGACAGCTGAGTGTCTTTTATTACCTTTAAAATCGAAATATAAAAAATAGAAAGCCATAAAAACAGAAAAATGAAAAATACATAAATATGTATGTGTATGAATATATAATAAATACAGATGCTAGATAAATAGCTAGATCAATAAAAGTGGAAAAAAAAAAAATTTGTAGTCAAGAACAAATACAATCAGCCAGATTAGGAGTAGATCTTCGCTGGCAAAGGGTTTCACCTAATGTTCCCAGAAACAGAGCTTCAAGCGTTCAATGAAGCTTGATTTATTTTTTTTGCCCTTTGAATCTATTCGTGCTTTATGTGCATGTGTTGAGTATATGGCTTATTTTCCAGACAGAAAACATTTCCCTAACTTGTTTAGGAAGAATGACTTTCTGAAAATGCCTGACTTCAGCAAAGATGGGGAAAAGGATGTTGGACCATCTGTTTACACGTTATTTGTGCTTATTTTGCACCTGCAAAAAAGAACTCAGTTCCCACGCTTGCCCAAAAAAGAACCAGCCCATAAACAAACAACAGGCTTACACGTGGAAGAGTTAAAAATTGACGTAAAGTCTCCTGATACTCTCAGCAGACTAACAGGCAATGACTTGCAAGGATTTTAGATCCAGGAGGAAACCCCCAGCTGCATCTTGACCACATTACTGTTAAACAGGTACCACATCAGTGCTCAGGAACCATCAGAAATCACCACCATGTAACAAAGACAGAGCACTTAATCAGAAATTCATTAGTTTCACCAAGCAAATGTGGTCCGGGGAAAAGATGTACTTAGGGACAATCGCTAAGGGTGAAGAGGTGAAGAAGCTTCACTGACCCAGGCAGAGTTTTTCCCATGTACAGCAGTGATGTTTCTGATCTAGTTTTACCCAGACCAAACTCCAGCAGTCACTTCATCCCGAGCCTGTTCAGTCCTTTTGGATTTACAGGAGCAAACCATTTGGCAACGGACAGTATTTATGAGCCACCTGAATTATAGTGAGAGGCCGATACAGTTAAAGGAGATCTGAGTCTTCAATAAAGCCAGCACAACCAGCTAAAATTCATTTACGAGTGGCCATTCATTGTGTCTGAAAGAGAAACATTTGAAGACTGTCAATGTCATGTTCACATGGGCCCAAGGGCAGGGAGATGTACGGCTTTTAGGCCTTACCTCAGCTGTAGGAACTCTTAAATAACACTGACTGTCATAGACTTGGGCTTTTTAATGGCACAGTATTTCATATGATCAAATTCAGAAAATGCTTTCATCATTTTTTGTTGCACCAAGTCTTATGCTCTACCCACATACAGATGTTTGGCTGGGGTGATTGGCTGTTTTCTATCAGTTAGTTATAAAACTAGCTGGTGCAAGCTGCCTCACCTCAAAAGCAGCTGAGTAAAATCTCAAACCTCATCTTCTTTGCTTAAAAAGTATTTATTACCTGTAGAGAAAGTGTGGGGTCATTATCTGTAGACAACTAATACATTTGGATTAATTGGAGGTAAAATAAAACACTGAAATAGAAGACGTTAGGACTCTGTGAGATCAGCTATGTGCAATCAAGATGTGATCACCAAGCTTATGTATTTTACCTTGCAGCAGAATACACTGTTTTCTGTTTGATGCAAAACTATTCAGGCCTTAGAAGAAATAAACAACAACCTAGACAGGAAAAAAAGATGCTGTTTCTACACTATTTGTGAATTAATTAGCATGCTAAGTAATGATGGAATTTAGCAACTTAAATGACAAATATCCCAGGGCTCCCTCCCCCAAGCGTCCGATGTGTACATCCATCCCTAATACCGTTTCATTGTTTCAGTCTCCAAGAAAAACAGGACGCAATATGCCTTCTGTCTATGATAAAGTTTCCTAATACAGTACAGTAATGCAATTTATTTTCATACAGCATCCTGCATATAAAATATTACATAACCCTTTATGAGAAGATAATGCATTACAGACTCAGGCACATTACTGTCTTTCAGGAAGAAATTGAAGGATAACGTTGTGGGAAGGGATGGAGGAAATAGAAGCCGAGGTACAAAAGTAGTTAAAAAAGAAAGTAGCAAATGTATTCTTCTTGTGCCCTTATTATCTGCATGAGACTAGCAGAGGGCAGGTCAGCGTTACTGCAGATGCAGTGGAACACAAAATGTTACATGCTCATAGGAAGGGATGGCTCTGATCCTGTGAGTTTATGCTATAAATAAATAGGCAGAATGACAAGGTGAGTCACAGAAGTATCATGTGAATTCCCTGAGATCAAACAGGGAGCTGAAGGTTCAGAAGAGGAATGAACACGAATGTCAAAAGTTCCAGATGGTGCATAGTCCAAAAAAATCATAGATGGACCAAAACTGCAGACCCAAACTATTTATGTGGTCTGGGGAAACTCACCCTAGATTCAATCCGTTGCGTCTCAAAGCCACAGTTGAGTGCTGCAATTTGAAGGCCTAAAGCAGGTGAAGAAAAAAGGTCTCTGTGCAAACTCCATGCTAAAATAGGGAGATTTTAGATCTGAATCCCAAAAATTCCATGCAGGAGAATTTGCTTATTATTTGGATCACTGGAGTGCGTGTTATTCTTGATTCCCTTGCAGGAAATATGAATGAGCCAAAGCTGAGGCTGTGGCTAATCTGAAACCAGACAGGTAGGAAGGGGATAGGGGTGTTGAGGTGCAGCAAGTCTTTGGGAGATTGCAAGAAAAGGAGAGAAATTATGTGCTCACTCCAAATGAGGGGAAGGCACCTCTGACCAAAGCTGTGGCAATATATTTATAAAGCATAGTTATAAAACCTCAAAAATCACACTGTTTCAGTCTAAGAGACAAGAAATGGAAACAAACGTTGCCGAGAGGGTTCAATACTGCTATGGGCCCTGCAAAAGTGCAAATAACTTACAGGAAAAAGGAGTTCCTAGGGAATCTGAACTTTCCACTGAGACTGTTGTCCTTGCCACCATTCAGAATTCAACCTTGGGAGAAAAACAGTTACGGATACAAAGGATGGGGGAAATACAGGGCTGTGTACAGCCACAGTGTGATTGGTTTCACTACCATACGGATACACGAGCCACTGAACATATGCATTCCAAGGGGGGAGAGAACACAATCTTAGACACACTGTTCTCCTCTTGGAAATCCATCTCTTCAGTGTGGTCTTTTTTTTTCAGAAGCTCAAGGTCTTCTGGAAACTGTGATGATTAAAGCTGGGTTTCTGCCATGACTTCCTGTCACCTTGGACAATATATCTAGATGTGCTCGAGGGGTTGGAAGCAGGCAAACAGGAGCTCCTCTGCCTGTGCTCTGAGCCTGTGGATGTGAGCCAGCTTCCATCTGGGACCCATATGCCCAAGTGTCCCCATGCTGACAGAGACCCTCTGCTTCAGGAGACTCCAGGTATTATTTTTTCTCTTGGACTCCTCCAGCAGAAGTCACCATCCCAATAGTAAGGCACATCCTTGTGGATAGGCGCATACTTGCGTCTTGGCCATCCAGCTCCCATTTCCATATCTCAGTGTATGCCTACCTTTGAGGTTGAAGCTAAATGCTGAGCTGTGAAACGGAGCAGCTGATGCACGAGCACATCTGCTGAGCCAGATGTAGGGGCAGTAATCTCTGGTATAAGTGTAAAGCAGACAGCTGGTGGCAGTAAAGTTTGAAGAGGCCACAACTAGATTCACCCAAGAAAGACTGTCAAAATCCTAATTAGCTCACTCACAATGAACTAATGCAGCAATACGGCTTCTGCACCACAGCTGATTCTGGCTGCACCCATCTGTGTAAACATGCTATAAATCTCTCTTTGATTTTTGCTCCATCTGTGAAATGGGAGCATATGACATTTTTAAAGTGTTTTCTCTCTCTATTTTAGGTCTTCAAGACTGGGCTCTCACTTACTGTAGCCTTGCTCATTACTATAACAGTGGGAGAGATACTTAATAGCTGTCATAGCTGGGCATTCTCATTGAATTCAAAGGCAAAACTGACATTGACTTTAATGGAAATCAGAAAGGACATTCAGACATTCAAACCCATGAATTACTTAGTTTATTAGAACTACGTGAATTGTTAATATGATAATGATTCAAAGTGCTGTAAGATTGGGACAGTTTTCAAAGGTGCAGATTTACCCAAGCCTAATCTCTGGATGTTTACAGATGTCTTATGTGCTTATGAAAATCCAAGCAGTTCTCGTGCTCTTAGGATAGAAGTATATTTAGCACAGCCTGCACTTTAAAGAAAGCATAGCTTGCAGAGTCTTATGAACATTAACCCTCAACCCTTCTCTCATGATACCTCCCCCTTTTATTCCCCCCTCTATCTTCGGAAGTCAAAGATAAGCAGTCAGAAAGGATAAAAGCATGGACTAAAAGCTGAAAAAGAACAGAAGAGCTGTGCTGCCTTTGTGTGTGTACAGCTGCTGCTGTTTGAGATAGGGTTAGGGTAAGGTTTGGGGGTGAGGAACAGAGCGCTCACAGGACTACAGCTGGAAAGGAGATGCCAAAGCAAAGGGTGGGGAGTAAAGGGAATGTGGTTACAATATTTTTTTTTTTTGATACTGCCTGAAGGAGCATAGGCATATGGAGTACTGCTAGGTTGAGGCTTAAACTCATTTAGAGAGAGAAAGATGGAGCCATGAGCTCCCACTGGAGTGTGAGTGGAAAGCAGGCTGCCAAAGCAAAATGATAGGACAACAAGATAATTTTTCCATGAGGCTGTTATGGTCTCAGTCATATTTTTTGGGCCTTTCTAAAGGTCGGGTTAAGGTTAGGTTTACTTTTAAGTTTAAAGCTGAGAGAAGAAAATGAGACAAGAACTTCACTTGGAAGGAGGTGGCAAAGGGCCTGACAAAAGAAAGAGCAGTCTGTAAAGACTGGAAACCTTGACTGGGAGCCTTTTTCCATGTGGTCCATGACCATAAGACCCTATCCAAGGCTCAGCTTACTTTTATACTTATTACCAGAGTTAAGCACCAAAGAAAGAGAAAGCTTGTACCAGCACTTGGAATGCGGCTGAGAAGGGGATTCAAAGAGAACAAATAGGTTGTCAAAAGAATTTGTGGGGTGGAGGAGGGGGAAGTATCTGGACACCTGTTTGAGAACCTAGTCTAGTGCCTAGTGGGGTTAGTGGTGGGGTAATAATTAGGGTGGATGAAAGAGAAAACTAAGAACTCCAATTGCCATGGGATTGGAAAGGAGCTGCCAAAATAAAAGGTAGGATGCAGGGAAATTCTTCTGTGAGAAATATTTTGTGTACGCACAGACTAGGAAGCTTTGTGTAAAGCTCAGCCTATAGTTAGGGTTAGAGCTAAGATTGTCACTAGATTTGAGAGGAAGAGAGCTCTAGGTGGAGTGTGACTGCCAAAGGAAAGCACTGGCTGCAAGGAGAACGTTTTTGCAAGAAATTTCTGGTTATGTGTACTGTTAGTGGTAAGTAGTGGTAGAAAGAAAACCAAAAGCAGCAGCAGTAGGGGATTAGAAAGGAGATGGCAGTGGGAAAAGTGGAGTGCAGAGAGAACTTGTTGGCATGAACGTCTTGGTGTGGCTGTCAGCTTGGGGCCAGGTCCAAGGCTCAGACTAAGGAGAGCTGAGAGCTCCAGATGGATGGGGGCTGGCAAGAGTTTGTCAAGGATAGGCTGCAGTGCAAAGAGACCTTGACGTGAGAACTTTTTCATCATAACACTGGCTGGAGCCCCTTGTTTTAGGCTCAGCATCTAGCTAAAGTTTGTAGTAGGTCAGAGAAAGCCATCTTTTATACCATGAAGAAGCAAGAACTATTGCTTCATGGAAACTAGATTTTCCTTCTAAATTTGAGCTAAATAATTATATTGATGCCATATTTCAGTTAAACAAAAATTATGTCAAAAAAGTAAAGGAAATGTGGATTTACCACTAACATCATCATATGTTTTAGGCCATGCTATTCTCCCTCCTACAAGTACAAGTCATTTACCCCGATATTTTGGAGACACACAAACCTAGAACAAACACTCAAGATTTTATTTTTCTCTCTTTTTCTGCTGTGCTAGTTTTGGCTGGTGTAGTGTTAATTTTCTCCACAGTAGCTAGTATGTGTCTGTGTTTTGGATTTTTGCTGGAAACAGAGATGGCCTTGTTATTGCTGAGCAGATCTTACACATCATCAAGGCCTTTTCTGTCCCTCACTCCACTGGCTGAGGGAGCACAAGGAGTCAGGAGGAGACACAGCTGAGACAGCTGATCCCAACTGATCCAAGGGGCATCCCACACCTTGTGGCATCCTGCTCAGTGTATAAAGCTGGGGGAAAAAGAAAGAAATGGGGGACATTCAGAGCGATGGCATTTGTCTTCCCAAATCACCATTATGTGTGATGGAGCCCTGCTGTCCTGGGAATGGCTGAACACCTGCCTGCCCATGGGAAGTGTTGAATTAATTCCTTGTTTTGATTCGCTTGTGCTTTACCTGTTAAAGTGTCTTTATCCCAACCCCTTAGCTTTTCCACTTTTACCTCTCCTCCATCCCGCTTCTGGTGGAGTGAGCAAGAGGCTGCTTGGTGCTTGGCTGTCGGCTGGGATTAAACCACGGCACTAAAAGTGTTACTATTGTAAAACATCAAGCAGAAAAAACTTTTATAACTTTTTATGTCAATTAGTGAAGAAATTAAGAGCATTGGACAATATTGTATGACTTCCATGTAGCAAAGAGAAATAACAATCCCTGGCCTGATTCAGAAAAGGAAAAGCCCTGGAACTTACTCTCATTTATAGACTAGCTAAAAATGTATTTTATATACTTGTTAAAGAACTATTTAGAGATGAGTGATAGGAAATCTAATAATAATCCGCTCCACTCTAATACAGATTAATCAAAAAAGTCTAGGCTTGCTTACATTCATCACTCAGACTTTTTGTTTTGTCATTTTTTTTTGCCCTCAGCATCTGAGGCCTGAAAAATCACACTCTGTGTGATCTACCCTGTGAGGTAGAGCAGCATTTCCTTCCTTTTATGAAAGAAAGTCAAGGCTAGGAGGAAGCCAAGATAGTTGTGGTTACAAGGCTTCAAAGCACATGCTTCCAACACAGCTTCTAATTTCAAACCTTTCTTAGATGTGGCCTAGGACTTTCAACTGCTCATTTCACTCCTTGGTTTTACAGTTTTCCTTTCTGGAAGATTAGACAACCATCTTAATTACAGTCTGCTGCTATTATGAGTCAACATCAATATATGCAGCACAGTAGGTAGTACCAGGATGGCGAGTGTTCCGTGTGGGAATGCAGCAGGTTGGTGACGGGAAGGGGAATGGACTGACCTCCTAGTATTGTGATTGCTGGACCATTTTCACAAAACAGATTGGTTTAAACTCCAACGTGTTTCAGACAGAGAGGTGGTCTCTCTTTAATCAAATGTTTCTACGCTGGTAGGACATTCTGCCTGAAACAAATATCTACTTCTTATTTAGCAATTGCACCTTTTTTCTAATCTGAATGCAGCCTTGATTTCACGCTCTGGTTCAGCTCTCTTCAGGACACGCAGGGTGAAAGGGATGGAACACCTGAGATGTGCCCCAGGTTTGCTGTTGCCCTGCCAGGCAGTTGTCACTGGGCTGACAAGTCACCTTCCTGGAGCAGCCCTGATGGATTCTGTGCCACAGAATCCAGTCAGATGCACAGGCGGTTTACGCTTGGACTGTCTCAAAAAAGCCACCCAAAGCAAAAAGGTGAAGAAGGTTTTCTTCACTAAGTACTGTTGATTTTTCATATTTGGCCAGCTGCACGAATATGTAATGATTCTGCAACAGCATTGAACACAGCAATTCAGCTGCCCTAACAGTCCTCAGTATTATTTACAGGCTGTTGTAGCCAGAATTAGCCTGTCTCTTATTTGGCTTTAATCACTATGTTTATTCTGTAATATTTATTTATATCTGTATCATTTATACATTATTTTGCTTGTATAACCAGCTGTTTTACAGTCAAGGACCTCATGGCAATGAGATATAAATCCATGCTGCTGGCCCTTGGGAAAACTGGTAAATTAAACTTTGTGTGCATAGACTTCAAAATGCTGAAATCTATTATACCTTCCCTTTCTACTGATAAATGACAGTGAGTTTACTTGCTGAGTACTTACTTATTAAAGGCTGCTGTTTATTAACACTTCTCTGTATAAATATTAACAGAGCAAACCTATAGGAAAAATATGTGAAGGGTCATCTTTAAATTGTGAAAAATCAGGCTATTCAGCACAAATGTCCGTGCCTCTTTCTGTCTGGAGACTTAAACAGCCTCATCACCATAGTATCTGGAAGGTGCACACAAGTGTGACATGATTAGCATCTGTCATGTGTAGGTCTTTCTATTCCTTCTGCTCTCCCTGGGGAGAACAGTCCAAGGATTTTTTAAAATATACGGTGTGTACACTGTGCTGTGTGTTTATATTAGCAAAGTCAAGGTCAAAGACCTGTACCTCATTCACATCTTCTACCTCATATTAAAGATGTAACACAGAAAGCAGTGCTATTTGTGCCAGATATATATGCTCAGACACTTTGGCATATTTCTTTACTTGTTCCTATTAAGAATGTGAACTGGGACTGAATAGAAAGTGGTTCAAATGCCTTTTATTTCTTAGCATGCTGAATATGGCTGCTCTCCTCATTTAATCTCCTTTTCATGGTACTTAACAGAATAGTAAAGATTTTTGTGGAAAGAAATAAACATTTCCATAGTCTATGGGTCATTGATGTAATAATAAATGTAAAGGTTCCCACATAGCCGTTATAGTCTGTTGTGTCAACGTTATTAGGCACCTTTTGTCTCGGAGTTATTGACGTGATAGATTGCAACAGCTCTTTTGAACATTTTCTCACATAAAGCAAAACCAGCAAAATTGCCTCAGGTGTCCTTTAGAGGAGGCACTAAACCTAGGATTCTTCTGTTCCTTTCAGTTCTGTCTGAAATTAAAGGTTTGATGACACTTGCTAAATGTATTCGAGGATGACCCTGTCACCTCAGACAGCGTTTTTTCCTTCTCAGTGTCTCTCCTTGTCCCACAGAAGGGACCAAACCTTTGCTGTTGGAGTAGGGCTGTCCTTGGCTGTTTCCATGACTACTCCCACGGCAGAGGGAAGGATGCAGGGACAGATGCCAGGATTTAAGGAAATAAATATGCTCCCACCTTCACTCACTCTCTGCTGATGTGTTGCCACCTGGCACAAAGGACTCCCCAAGCTCATAGAACAAAAGCAGCTGCAAGATGTGCTCCCTCCCTTTTCCCAATTCACTATCTACAGGCACACTGGGACCTTTACGAAGGGCTTTATCATTTTTCTTGTTTTAATATAATAATAATAATAATAATGATCACAAAAAGCTATTTCTACTCATTTGAACCCTACTATTCTTCATCAGGGAAACAATTTTGAACTAGGGAAAAAATCCACATTTGCAGAAAATCTCAGTGAGGATCCACAGCACAGGTACTAGGACCCTGAGGACTCTTGAGTCCTCATAATTTGTAAGAGCTTTGTGACTAAAGCAATTTAACCACCACCTACCAACATCTCAGTGCAGAGGGTACATATTTGCACCCCAGCAGCTGCCACGGCTTCTGTGATCCTGCCAAGGAGAGGAGTCACAGAGAATGAATCGACCTTGGGCTGTGCCATCATCTACAACTCAGTACAGGTCTCCCCAGTCCTCTGTATTCAGCTCTGTTTCTGTCCTGGTTGTCCTCACAGTGACAATAGACACTAGAGGTAATGGTGATGCTGCCAAGGTCATCGAGTCCTTTGCTCCAAACAGCTTGGAGAGAAAATGGAGATGTGTGCATGGACAGTGTGTGAAGCAGTCACTGCATCTTTACCACATATTCAGGGAGTGCCTGGATAGTGCTTTAGAGACCAGCTTGAACTGATTTTTTGGCCAGCCTAAGGAATGGAGGGGAAACACATCCAGGAGGTAGTTTCTGTTTCTCATTTCAGTTTTTTGAAGATCTCTGCATTGGGCTGTTTCTGAACACCAGATGAACATGAAGCACCAGCATTTTGGCCTTTTATTGTGCATTCTCTTTAGGCCCCTTTGTTTCTGAGATAAGTAGGCCAAACCTGTATGCAATATTTAAAATGATGATATCACTGATTTGTATAAGAACATATCTTCCTTATTGTCCTCTTTTCCTTTTCGCAACCATTTCACTTTCTCGTTCTCAGTAGGAAGTGAGCAGACATTTTCACTGACCTGTCCAGGTAGACTGAATTCTTCCTCCTGAGAGGGCATGACTAATCCTGAGCCAGTCACTATGCTCAAGTCACTGAACACACCTCTCTCACCGTGCATTATTGTTTACCTTGCCCTTGCCTAGACTTTGACTTTTCTCTAGCAGACATGGAAAGCCAGTGTTCAGAGGAGAAACTGGGGAATCAGTGGTCAAGAGACAGGTGATATGTGGTTACATCCCACTCACTGTCTACCATGCAAGTCCTATGTGTAAAGGAAAGGAGGTGGGGACAGGAAAGCACTGAGTATTCATAAAGTAGGGAGTGAGTTCAATGGATCAGACACCTTCCCACTTGCCTTGTTTTATAAACTCTTCGGGTTGCTACCAGCTTTTCCCTTCCACATCAGTGGCAACTTATCCCTGACAACATTTTACAGTCTGCACTTTCACGCTCCTTTCCCCCCTTCACTATAAAAAGCTCTCTGTAAATTTATGCAAAGACTTTATCATTCACTGAGTCTTAAAAGCAAAAAGAATCTCCCTGTAGGTCATCAAATCCAGGCCCCTGTCAGCTTTGGCATATTAAACAGTGCCTTTAATAGGCTGCTCAAACTCCATATTGGTACTAATGGGTTCTTCTGCTTCAGTGGCTCTTATCGGGAAGCTCTTGTGGCAGGTTCATACCTGTGATTAGGTAAGGAACCTTCTCACTGCCTAGCCATGTTTAGTCTCAGCCTGGTGATGCACAGACCTGCACACCTGGTTGCCACTCAGCTTCCCTGCCAACAAGACAGGAGGAAGAGGTTCAGACGAGTTTAAGGAGTTCAAGTGCCCTGAGCAACGGCTGTTCTCTATGTGCTCTGCTGGTCAGCTCTTCTGTGCCTGTGTCTAATACCAGGTCTTTCTAACCTGTCCCTATAGGTAGCTTTAGGGGTCACCACTAAACCAGTAGCAGTTAGAAAATTATATTTCTGAACCATGGTACAGAGTTTGTATCTGTCCATAAAAGGATTACAAAGTTAGACATAGTCCTGACCTCTAGTTCCTAAAAAGTGTGAAATAAATAATAATTTTATGCTCTAAATTTCAAGGAGTGCAGCACTTAGGGAGTGTAAGGACATTCAGTGGTGTATATTTTCAATGCGCAGTGAGGGCATTGCTGAATTCTTCCAGGCTCCTTGAACTCCCCGGGCAGCAGGGGAAGAAAGCGACAGAGCCTGTGTCAGGAATTGGACTTCGATGATACTTGTGGTTCCCTTCCAAGTCAGGACATTCCATGATTCTATGATGTAATCCTTGGTCTCTTGCTACACAAAACAGCTGTGATTTTTCTTGTCTTTTTCTAGCCAGGGACAGGTAGAGGTGAGGGATGGACTGAAATCAGAGTTCCCTAACATTTAGAAAGGTCAGCAAGAGAGAAAAGGAAGGATAGAATAAGGAGAGGAAATAAGAATAATTAATGCCTAATGCAGTTCTCTTTCCAAAGACCAGGCAGCAAGGGCAGCTATGACAGCTGTAACATTTCCATTTCCTCCTGCTCTAAGTAGTGCCACTGGGGTAAGTGAAGGACAGCAGTGGTCTTGGAAACACTGCTGCATGTAAATTCAGTTAGCATGACTGCAAAAAAAACCAGGAGTGAGCTACAAGGGCAACGAGTGAGATGTCACAGGCAGCCAGCACAGACACAAAGAGGCAGCAGATTTTTGTGCATGATATTTTTGAGCTGGCATTTTCAGTCACATTTCCCTTATGTATAAAACGGTAGGATGTGCTAAGAAGCAAAAGACTTCAACAAGGAAGCAGAAAGCAACCTGTCGACTGTGCAAGGACTGAAAAGCAAAACTGCAGACTCCTGCCATCACCTTTACCACAGTTAAACACTGCTGTAGGTCTGACGTTGAAGTGAGCCTCTCCTTATTCACCACTCACTCTATTTCCAGCTCAAGAGAAACAAAATGATGCTTTGGGCAAGGGTGGGTTATTACTGGGAGGAATGAAAAAATGCAGAAGTGGATTGACCTACTGTGAATTTGCTAACTTTCTCACATACTTGTGTCCAGCACAGCTCTCAGTTCCCTTCACACACAGAGGATAAAAGTAGGCCCCCAAGACAGGGCGAGTAAATACCCCTACTGAAACTCATTTTTCTCCAATAACTATGAAGAAAGTTTGTGATGAGTATCTTAGACTTTCATGTTCAAATTTTAAATGTTTGGTACTCAAGAGAGAAGAATCTGACCCCAGAAACAAAAAAAAAATGTGGAAGCCATCCACTCCTTGAATTGTCACAGCTGAAACGCAGTTCCTTTGCCTTGTTCCCAATCTTACTCACAATGAATAAAAACTTATGAGAGGAATATGACAGCAAAGAAAACAAGCAGGAAAGTCATATCTCAGGCCAGCTGAACCTTATCACTGAAGTAACCACAGGGTATAAGCAGCTCTGCAGTAAAAAAAAAAACCCACAGAATTCATATGTGTACCATGTGCACAGAAAAAAGAAAAGAAAAGAAAAGAAAAGAAAAGAAAAGAAAAGAAAAGAAAAGAAAAGAAAAGAAAAGAAAAGAAAAGAAAAGAAAAGAAAAGAAAAGAAGAAAAGAAAAGAAAAGAAAAGAAAAGAAGAAAAGAAAAGAAAAGAAAAGAAAAGAAAAGAAAAGAAAAGAAAAGAAAAGAAAAGAAAAGAAAAGAAAAGAAAAGAAAAGGAAAAGGAAAGAAAAAAGAAAAGTAGGAAGAAAGGAGGAAAGAAGGAAAAGAAGGACGAAAGGAAGAAATGAAGAAAGAAAGTTATGTGTTTTGATATAGGCATCCAATTCGGTCTACACTGGGGGTCTTATTCTCCACAGCGTAGATTCACGTGTGATCATTTACATTTGATCTAAGGGAAATCCTGAATAAATACTAGAGAAAACTGAGTTCACTCACTATCTCAAAGGCACATTTTCTGCGTGTCTACGAACAAGTTGGGTGATCTTCTCTCTGTGCCTTATTTTCTCTCCCAGAAATAGTGATTTGTATTCTGATACAAACCCTATAAAAATTTTGAGTAATGCTTGCCTGTTTCTGTAGTGATAGCATTCTGCACCCTGTGTACACTGTTTCTGTATAAGAATAAAAAACCAGTTACATGGCTCTAAAGTTCGTACCACACGTTACTCATTGTGAAATAATTTAATGGCCTTCAATAGCACAAAAAAAGAAGGTTCCAGTCTGCAACAAGTGTATTCACAGCCAGGTCTTCTCCTTGCAGCTCCTTTACCAAGAATATCACCAGATTCTTACATAAACACTTTGAGGAGTTCCTTCTAAAAGGCTGAGGACAGGAAGATAAATATGTGGTTGATATACTCTTAATCTCGAGAGAGTGGTAGAAACACCTCAAACAGAAGTGTATCTGCTTTGTTTTCTTAAAGCAAAACACTCAAGGAGGTGAACAAAGGCAAAGAAGGGCAATGACACCCTAACTCTCAAGTTGCCGCTGCAACAGCTGAAATTCCATGAATCATCCTATTAGTTACCATAGAGCAGACAATGCAGTTCCTCTCAACGCAAAAATCCAGTGTCCACACAAATCAAGCAAAGGGCAAAACTCCAAACCAAGCACAGAATCAGATCAAAAAGTAAAACAGAATTTGGCTTTGTGATTGCATATCAGCCCTCTAAAACTTCAAATTTAGGAGAAAACAACACTTAATAAAAACCAATAAATAACAAATAATTAAAAAAAATAATCAGGAAACATGCAGCAGAAGCCAAGCCAAGCTGGAAATTCCACATCTGATGCAACATCCTTCAGTGTTACAATGCCGCTCAAGAGCCTAATGTGCAGATACTCACTAATGGAAAAACTTGTGGATTGCTTAGATCCAAATAGCGGAAATGACTGATTTCCTCTCCCCTTCCTCCAAACTATGCAGTGCACAGGAATGTTGCATCCTGCTTCTTGACTGAAATTCCCAGAAGCTGTGCTGTCTATAAATAAAAAGCTTGATCATTTTCCCAAGAGGCCTAGGCATGCAGACATTCCCTGTGTCACAGCATCATGTCATGTGAGGGTTAGGCTTGATTTCTTTTCTTTAGCTTTAGAGCCCAGAAAGGGGAAACACAAACTCTTAAGGAAAAAAGCAAAAGCAAAAGCAAACCAAACCAACCAAACAACAAAAAACCTCCCCAAAACCACCCAAAGAAACCAAAACATCAAAAAAAATCCAAAAGAAATAAGAAAGAAATTTTTAAAAAGCTAAAGCCTCATCTACATCACATTTGATCTCTCTTAAGTTTGAATATCATCCCTCTGGGGTCCCTTGGTTGGGACCAAGGTTCCACTAGACACAACTGTATGGGAAGAAGCATCTGTTGAGCAGTTCTCAATAGTTCCTTGCTATCAAGGTAACATCTTTGGTAACAAGGATGTTAAAAAAGGGAGAAAAAGGAATTGTGATCTCCTTAAAGACTACCAAGAAAGATGTAGGAGGTGTGGGGGTTTTCAGGTGTCTGATGAGTATTAGGAGAAAACCTTAATTATGGATTTCCTACATTGTAGGGATAGTAAGATGGGCTTTCTGCTGAAGGATTGCTGCTACCCAAGTTGATCTTAGACTGCTAGTAGTCAGAGAATTAGTGTGAGTTTACTCAGAAGGAGAGGATAAACAGGGCTGAGGATTAAAGAGCCTTCTCCATGTGGAGGGTCCACTGAGAGGATATATCGAATGGGTGAGACAGCAAATTAAAAAGGAGATTAACCCCCTCATGAGAAGGGACAATCAAAACTCCTTGGAATGGTGATACGTGTGATGCAGTAAAGGGTTTTGGGATTTTAATGAGTAGTGTCTTTGGTCTGATATAAACTTAGGTCAAATGAGGTAATGACTGCTTACCTCAGCACAGATTAGCTCAGTTGGTTGGAGCATGGTGCTAATAATGCCAAGGTTGTGGGTTCAATCTCTGTACGGGCCATTTACTTAAGAGTTACACTTGACGATCCTTCCGAGTCCCTTCCAATTCAGAATATTCTGTGATCTTTAACTAGGTTTATGCTCCTAAACAGCTGCATTAAAGCTAGTGTAGGAAATAATGCTTTCTTTCCCATTAAAAACAACAAACTGTAAATTTTTCACTCCAGTTCTTAGCATATGCATAAATATTATAAGTAAATCTTAACAGCTTGTTACCAAAAAGTTCCTCTGACTTAGTGGAGCAAATGAAGGAGAGCTATCAGAGTGTTCTTTTCAGGGCCACAGATTGTTCTGCTCCACGTTCTTAAAAATGTTGGTTTCCTTTTCCACAAAGTATCTCATTCATAGCTACACTGACTGAGTGCCCGCCTTACACAACACTTAGCAGACCTTATTGGGTAACTAAAGGATTACATCATGCATATTCTACAGTGTCATTACAGGCAATGCTCTCAAATATTAACTTGTCAAATGCCCTACAAAACATGGCTTCACGGATGTCTTTCAAGGACACTCTCTGCTTCAACTTCCTCATTATCTACTTTACAAACCTTTCCAACACAACTCATTAATTCATTACAAGGTTAACTGCTCTTGTTACTTCATTAACTGAAACAACATGATTTTTCTTGTGCTTTAATAGAAGATTCAATTTAATAATTTAATGCAATTTATTTCATTCATAATCACAGACAAAAATATTCCTATGACTACCAAATCTAAAATATTTTCAGTAAGGCTGATCAAAATTATTTTCTGTTTCTACAGTCTTTACTGCAAAAAGCTTTACTTCAAGCAACAAATATTTTAGTACAGTCAATAAAGGAATAATATTTGACCTACAACAGCTCGTGGAGGAAAATATTAGAGGTGAAAGGGGATTAGAGAGATCTGGGTCTGCTGCACTGGGCCTTGTTGCTAAATTCATCAGATGTTTTCAGGAGAGCCTACCCTTATTTGCCTGCAAGAAAATATTACAGCAAGCCTTTTTTCTTTGCCTTTGTAATATGAGATACTCTGGTGATAGTGTTCACTTTATAGGCAATATAAACCTGAGGATATCTGAAATCAGTGAAGTTTCACATGCAGCAAACAGAACTGATATCATATGGAGTTCTTGGTTTTCTGCCCAGAGTTCTTCAGGTAGGTGGCAACCCCAGGAATCAACATCAGCAATAAAATTTCATGATGTAAATCTCATGGGAATTTATCCTCTATTGCTGTAAGCTGGCAAAGCTCCATTTAAATCACTACAACAAGGGAAAATTTGACCCAAGGACTAGCAGTAACATACAATAACCCTCTCCAAGGATTCCTAGAAAAAAGATTTCTATTAAAAGAATTCACAAAATAAAAAGCAAGGTTTCATTTCCACCTCAGAAAAAAGTCTGAAAAAATGAAAACCCCCTCGAAGTTAATGCTGCAGAGAACATATTTGATCTCTGTGGCCAAGGTGGACTTGACCTATGCATTTATGTCCTGAGACGGGGAAATTTAAAACTGAAGCAGAGAGAATGGCAATCATAGTATGTTTCTGGGGGTTATTAGTACATTCCCCTGACAGCTTCCACCAGCTCTGTGTCTATGGGGACCTTAGAGCTGCTTAAATGCTCTTCCCACTCCCGTTCAAAGGATTGCTTTTAAAAATACTCTTTAAGCTGGCAATTTATACTGTAAAGAGGGATTCAAGGCCAAAAATGCATCCACAGAATAAGAACTTGAAGCAATAATGTTGTCCGACCCCTTGGTTGCCACCATTAGATGCTGTTGTTTAATGCACAGTGAGTGCTTTATTTTGGGCTGGTTTGGCATTCAGCAAAGAACATTTGCAACAGTTATTAACCCCGTGTTCTACACTTCCACTGCAGCAAATATTTTTGGTAGATATTATATAATGGTAATGATACATTTTGGATGTAAATTTTTCTTGGGAGCTGACCTCTTACTCGATTAAACAAGTGGTAGGAGGTTATTTGCATGTGCTGTTTCAAGATCATCTTCCTCTTCTAATTCTGTATGAGAGACTGTTTCCTCTCCTACAGTGAAGGATATTAGGGAGCAGATAATTTAGATTCAAGGTCATCATCCTTCAAAGCAAGTAGCCTGAGCTATTGCAAGTTATCCTACGACATGCAAGGGAATTGCCTAATATGAGTAAGATTGCAAAATCAGGTCATGACTGGACTGATGATGTTGGGAAACATGAGGTATTTCCTTCCCTTAAATGACTTTGTGGGGTATTACACACCCAACCTTAACCAAGAATGCAACTGAGGAACTAGCATCAATTTTCAAAACTAGGCTCCCACTTAATGGTACAGACTGTGGAAAATGCCACTACTTGCAGGCAGGATTAATTACACTAAATAAAGGAACTGTCTAGTTACTGTTCATGCCAAACAACATGACATACTCACCTGTGAATTTTCCCAGCCCGGGATAACCACAGTGATTTAAGCAACTCTTTGTTGCATTGCATGAGAATGTGAAAATGAGTCATGGAGAAAACCTACTGAGAACCTTGATTGAAAAGAAACCCAACAAAAATCACAGTACATTCCATGACTGGTGATATATTACATGCGACACAAACTTTATTAGAGCCTTGTATAACCTGAGGGCTGCAATCTCTGTTCAGGTGAAGGGCCTGAGCTATACATGTTACATGAATATGCATTAATCCTTTGAGGTCTGCAGTATTCATCTTAATTAAAGCAAAACAATGTTTGTAAGTCAGTCCATCAGGTGCTGATCATGCTGTTCCAAACTGCAGAACTCCATGTCAGAGCTGTATGCTTTGTACATATACAACAAATCCCATGCCAGTCTGTATTCTTAATTTCTCAAACTGCATCCTTTAAATGTAATTTGTTAATCCAGCTGTGAAACCTACTGGATCACGATTGTCTCTCTTCCTGCCCCATTGCAATGCTCCATGTCTGGCCAGCTCCGGTGGGATTTTTGCAGTACCTGTTTCTAGCAAGCACAGCCCTGTCCTGCCCTGCAGAGCCCTTGTACAATTCCCCACAGCTAATGCTGAGCCAGTAGCAGCATAAACTTTTCTCCTGAGCTACCCAACTTTATTCCTACGACTCAAGTGCTTCCTGGTTGTACAGTAGTGTGCAAAAAGCTCACTCTGAGATCTATCACATGGCACAACAAATAACACAGACGGAATGTGGAGGCAGTGTTTGATGGCAGGCTTCCCAGCTCATGTCCGCCTCTCTCCCGAGCTAGAGGGAGGCTCATCCTTTGCTACCAGAACCACATTACTTATGTTTTCCTCACAAAAGTGAAGTGGGATTATTAATAAATCTACAGCGTCTCTCAACTGGCAGAGAAGTTGTATCCTAATTGCAGTGCCTCCTTACATATGGTCTGAAATGCTGAGGTGGTGAAAGGCTTACGCCTCTTTGTGTATATTTTGCAGTGCCAGGGAATTACGCTCTGCAGCCCAATTGCAGCTCAGCTGTGCACAAGCTGCCTGCGTGCAGCCCGGAGCCAGGCAGCTTGGCTTGAAAGCAGCCTTGGATCACACGGGGACTGCTACACACCTCCTGCATCACTGGCCCCAGGCTTGCATAGAGAACAGGCCCTTGCTTTGGTGAGATCAGAACCTCTCCCTTTGCTATTTAGAATCCAGCCCAGCAATTCCTCCAGTGAACAATTCCCATGGCTCTCCTTGACTTGTCATTGCATTAATTGGCTCCAATCCCTCTCGATTGAAAACTTCTGTCCTATTAAGACCAAGACTTGCTGTTTTCTTGCTGAAGCCCTGATTTTACAACCTCTTTACTTGTGGCATTCCCACTGAAATTGATATGGATAAATCTCAGCTGTCTAGTCGTTTCTCAGGCTCTGCATGAAGCACAACTAAATACAGAAAACAGATATCCACAGAGGAAATGGTCTTTTTTTTTTGTAAAAAGAGTAACCACCTATCCACACTATCGGTGCTGTGTCAGAAACTTCCCCACAGGTGCAAAAACCATGTGTCTTAAATAATTGTTTATGTTAAATTCCATGTATCAGGAGTGTTAGTATAATATGTATATTTTTACTGAGAGAACTAATACTGAAAACCTGATTTTTCATTGAGAGGGGGAGCAGAGTAGGACAAAAAAAGGAGAATGGAATTTCACGAAATTAAAAGTGACTTAAATCAATAGTATCTCTCTGACTACAGTTTTTTTGAATGAAAGTTTCACCCTGTATTTTAGTTATATCCATTAGAGAAGTAGAAGAGAATTTTAGATCTGAATTTTTAATATCACACCCTATTGTTTCAAGACTACAGCTCCACATTTGACGTGTTTTGAAAGAATAGCATGAAATTATCTTAAAATGAAATATGAGTGTAATTACAAAGTGCTAAGTACTCTCCTAATGTACTTGTTGAATATACTATGCTAGCATAAAATATGTCACAATTGATAAAATTTAGAACATGCTTCAGTAATTTCACTTAAGAGCAGGATAGAATAAAAGAGCTTCTGTGCACCTTTCCTGCTGCAGTTATAAATGTTTCATTGTTACTTTGGGAGACTAGATTGATCTGGAGTATTTTAATTCTCTTTGCATCAGCAATACTAGTGCAGATACGGAATTTAGGCAAGTTAAAAATAAATGGTAATATTCTCAGATAGCGTAAATCAGCACTGAGATCAATACAATTATGTCACTTTACACTGGATTAAAATCTAAGGACATGGATGCTAAATCACAGCACCTCCCTGCCCAGTTAGCTGCTCTGCCTGCAGATAGACAAGATCACCATTGCTTTGCCTCTGTGAGAAACCATTTGACTCCCTTTGGAACATTTTTGTTTTGCTCGCTAATTTGAGAATAAAAGCAATGAAATGATTTCACTATAACACTTCATGGAGAAAAAAAATTAATCTAAAATTTCCTTTGATACATTAGGGTATTAGAACAGCAAATGGCACAGCAGCTGAGCTGGAGGTGAAATGTTGGAGTGTTGTGGCCAGAGGCTGGAGATGAAGAGGGGCACAGCCAGGGCCCTCCTGTCAGGCACCTGCAGGAGCACCCGCTGGAAGGGGAAGCTCTGATGCTCCTCTCTGCCATACAGTCTCTGCTGTGTCCATAGCACACAGTTTGCAAACTCACAACAGGGTTTGAAATGAAGTTTAATGAGCCACATTATCCTAATTAAGGACATCCTTTCTGCACACCTCAGAGCTGGTGGTGCCATGTTCTCAAACCAGTATCCAAATATGAGTGCATGGAGAAGCATGAGCAAAATCCACACTTATAAAAATGAACCTGAGTAAAGCAACATCTAGACTGGATTACCAATTATTTAATTTGTTTTCTCCAATGTTTTCAAGCAAAATTTATTTGCGAACAATACATTTAACAATGCAATAAATCAAAATATATATGGGTTCCTTACCACAACTATCAAAAGTCTTCAAGACGTTCAATTTTGTCTTTGATCACACCCAGATAAAAAGTTGTACTGACCTTCCATTGTTCAGTCAGATAACAACAGGACATCGCTAGAAGTTAGAGTCCATCTGTAGACTTTTTAATTTTTATAAATGCAAGGGGCATCAAATGTCACCAGCATCTTGCACATCAGGAAAACTGCAGAACAGTAGAAAAGTTCATACTAGACTGGACCTCTAGAAATCATCTAGTCCAGGGCATTTTCCAGCTGATTTTTGAAAGTCTACAGGTGGAGATTTAATGATTTCCTGGCAGTCAGTACCAGTGCTTAACCAGTCACACTTTTTTCCCTTTATATTAATGAGAAATTGCATTCTCCTTCCACATTCAGAGGCTTCAGAAGTGGAATCTAAAGCCAAAGATCTCTGCTCCAATGTTCGAAGCACAATATTGGCCATAAAATTTCACCCATTTATTCCAGTATTAGTGTCAAAACTTTATTTCATAGAATCATCTCTTTCAAAAAGAGATCCAGTCTTTATCTGCAGACATCAAAGTTCCCCCTGGTTTCCTTGGTAAATTGCTCCAACAGCTAATCTTCCCCTTTCTTAAAACTGTGTGTCTTACTTCTCATTTGAATTTGTCTGATTCCCTCTTCTAACTACTGGTGTCTTTCATTTCCCCCACCTCTAAATTAAAAGGCTCTTTAGTTTTCAGCATTTGCCCATGCCCTGTGATGGTATGACTTAGAGGCACATTCTGCTATTCAGGAGTGGCTATGACTGCCTTTTAACGATATAAATATACAAGGCTGAGGAAAGTGAGCTCTGGAAAACAAGTGGTTATTTTTTTACTTCTGTCTTGTTCACCTGCAAGATGTGAGGGAAATTATTTGGGTTTTTTAGGTGCTGTACACAAGCTTCCTTTCAGTGTGCTTTTTATTCAATTAAACAGACTATCATCGTGGTATCTCTCAGGGTGTGGCATCTATCTTTGCATCTTCCCTAATTTTTCAATTGCTATTTTAATATAAGGCTGCCATAACTGTACAGAATCAATTATACTCCATAAGAAGGAAAAAATGTGTCCTTTCTCCCCCTCAATCCTGTTTATCAGCCAGGGATAAACCTTTACAAGCCTCTTGGTATTTCTTTCCTTTTTGTCCCCCTTTTTTAAGCATGTTATTCCATTATTCTTCATTCTTATAGTTGTTTGCAAACTGATTTCCACAGTATAGTCCCTTACTGTAAACATATGGTCTTCTGCCTTTATTCCTAGAAAGAAGTTGTTTCATTTGGTATTTTAAAATGCATGTGTGTGAAAAGGAATTCTCCCTTCATCAATTAATTATTATTTACTTTTCTTTCCAATGTTGCTCCATTAATTTATTTCTCAGTAATGGCTTTATATTTACTCCCAGGTTATGAATGGAAATGTAAAGCACTACTGGACAACATATAGGCACTTATCAAACATGATTAGAATATTCAATTATCATTGTGGAGGTCTGGGCAGTAAGGAGTTAACGTGTGGCTGTGCCTCAAACAACAATGGGGACACAAGTGGGCAAGTTAGAACAGGATGTGGCTGGAATAGGGGCTGTATGGAGGTAGGGCAGCAGCTTTCTGGGGCTGACTTTCCTGTTCTGATCCACACCACAGAACAGCGCAAGCTCAGGAGTGGGGTCAGGGAGCAGGCAAGACCAGTAGAGGGGTGCCAAGAATACCAAAAGACCCTCAAAGCCCCTCAAACCATTTCCAGAAAGGTCCAGAAGAACAGACTGCACATGCTCATTCATTTTCATGAAGAACAAGAAACCTAATTCCAGGCTGGGGAAAATTTACCTGTGCAAAGGAACCCCCATAAAGTGCAGGTGGTGCCCTGTCATCTGGATAGATGCTGGACCCAGGACTGGTGATCTCCTTTCCTCTTCTACCTGATCTCACTTTAATTTCCTCTGTCTTGCCTCTCTCCTTTTTTCTTTCATTACTAGAAAATAGGGGTGAATATATACCAATTTCCATGCTGAGTGTGTAGTTTGCTAAGGAAATTTTGTGACAATTTTTTTTTTTGGATCTTTCTGGCTTTTGCCATTCTTTTTAGACTACGGGCATCTATGAATCGTGGGTGCTCCTTTCTGTGTAGGAGTGGGATGCTACACTCATAGATGACTATTATTTGAGACTTGCCAGTTAATTAGTGGTTAAGTCATTTAAAGCATGATTTATTTGAAATTAAAGTATCTTACAGAACTAAGACAAAGGATATATCCATGGGCCAAAATTACCATTGAATATCAGATAGGAGCAATCATACTAAAGACTAATAATGATGAGCTTATAAATATGTATAGCCACATTATTATTATTATTTTGGAGCATTTCATTCTGCTGCTGAGAGAAATCAGTTCCCTGCTTTACTTCCAGATGATTGACAGTTCAAGGGTCACACGTTGGTCTGTTTCTCTTCCTAAAGGAGGAAATCTAATTTTAGTCTGAAAGAGACTTGAAAAATCCTAGAGCAAGAGGTCATCCAGCTTTATTAACTGCTCTTTGGGCTAAAATCTTTGATGGAGAACTATGAATTTGGAGGTGTAAAAAAAGATTCTTGTAAAATGGTGATGCCTACCCAGATAGCATGTTAGATCTCAAGAGCACCACAAGTCATGTAAAAATAAAATGCACTGGTTTTATCAGAGAGTCTTTTAGGCAGCAGGAGGAAGGGGAAGGAACTTGTCCTTGTGAGCACACAGTATGTAGCCCCAGAAATACTGCTTTTGTTACCCTCTCTCAAGTACCAAAGGCAAGGAAGGAATTCCTAGAGATCAAAACTGTATTAGAAAAATCTTCGAGTATCCAAAGTCAGCAATCAGCCCCTACAGAAACAAAACGAAGCTAAACAAAAATATAGATGCATAGGCAGCAGCTACCAATCCTTTACTGTTATAAGTACACATGGGGTTTTGTGTTCACAGCGGAGAAACCAGCAACATACATCATCCCAGAATAACAGACGTGTAGGTAGCCATGTACAGAGCTTACTGGAGTTATTGGAAGGTTTACCATTGGCTTTGGATGGATTAGGCTACTTCTGCATGACCTGTAAAACTCCACTGATCTGTATCTGTCACACAGAAGTTCACAGTCTGACATCCTCACAAAACCCAGCCATTGAGTTGCACCTGAGTTCCCGACCTGGCTAACATGCTAATCTGAATGTGGATTCTAAAACAAGAGTAAAATATTTAAAGAGTATCTCTCCCTAATTTCAGAGGCCTGGTGGTGAAAGGATTCTTTTAAGATAGGGGAGGCTTAAATTCAAACCTGGTATTTTTCTGCTTTCAGATATAGAGATTTAGGGGTTAAACAAGCATGGAGAAAAAAACTCAGGAGACTAGTGAGATGAAATTCCAGTCTCTCTTTCAATCAGAATTTTCTTAATTTATATTGAATGGAACAATTCTAGTTGAATACCAAATTTCAGCACCATTCCAGAATTCTCCAAGGAGAGTGACTGTTTTTCTGAACTGTGGAAAACATTGGTGCAATTTCTTGCCCCAAAGTGGGTTTCAGAGATAGATGAACATGGATCTCACATATACCAAGAGAGTACCACTTCTGCTCTCTGCAAGAAAAGATGAAGCTGACAGATGAAACTAATTCCAAGAGTCATTTGTAGCTGCAAATCCAAAATGGGAAAAGGTGTTTTCCTCTAACCCCGTGTTCGTTTAACAGCCTTTGATGGCAGAGCAGAAGTCTGAACATTTCTTTGTCATTTCCTACTGTTTAATACTTCACACAAAGCACTGGCTTCTTTGAACCCTATTTTTAGGTGTCTTGTTCTGCCCATAAATTATAGATAGAGCTCTGATTTCACTAGGGAGAAGGCCACCTGAAAAAATGTTCCAAACCTTTTTAGTCTTCATTTTTCCTCCTTCAGCCTATTTCACTATAACAATAAGTCTAAAAAGGACTACCGACTGAGATTCAAATGCAGTATAAATTGGTGAATCTAGTGAGCTACCCTGGTTCACATCAGCTGAAAATGGAACTCCAGTGTGGAAGGGACAGTCCAGTATCATAGAATTGGACAATGTTGTAGAATAATACTATGAACTAAAGCAGAACCAAATTCCTCGTAAATATTGTGTGAATTAAGCCTATAAAATAAATTAACCTATAAAATAAATTGACCTATGAAATATATAAAGTGTGGTTTGGTGCTGCTTTTTGCTTTTTGTTTGTTTTTTTAATGAGAGTTAGATCTTCAGCAGGTAGTTGAGCTGTCATGTTTGGAGATGTGCTGATTTAAACAAGGCAAAGAAAACATCATTTTTAAAACTATTCACCCTTCTTAGCTGTTTCATCTTTTGGTGGAAATGGACAATAAGCAGTAATTTCACTGAAAGGAAGAAAAATCATGAGAAATTAAAGCTGAGTCTTCATGCATTACAGAGAAATTTTACTGACCATATTTACCTCATGTTTTCACATTCATCTCAAGGGAAATAAAAACATATTCTTTTACAATAGTTATAAAAGAATTTAGAAGCATGTTCTTGTACTCTTTAAAGGTTGAAAATTTCAACCTTTAAAATTGACAATATATTGCAAGTACACTTCTGGGAGGAGAAAACGTCATTTCCTAAGGGTGAATTTGTCAGTGGCAGGGCCAACTCAGCAAAAGCTGAGTCATTTTTATCAAATGAGTCTGGTATCAGATTAAGGAAAAATAACATGTGGAGACAGAAAGGTAGGCAGTATATATTTTTACTCACCAATACACCAATTACCCATTGTCTTAAATCCTACCTACAGTCAGCTGACTCATTTGGCCCACCAATAAAAATAAAATATTATGAAACTACTGAGGTACCACACAGTGACTCATTTAATATCTTTAGCCACCTGAATTCTCAAATAGGATATGTTTTGCTTTGTTGTTTAAGTCAATATTAATGTTCCTATTTATTTCAAATCTACTTTCCTTGTAAAAGTCAATGACAGCGAGCTACATGGCTTAAAATGCAATGTATATATATACATTCAGGCAGATAGCCCTTATGACATTGACTACCCAAGAGTGAGATTTTTGAAGAAAATGTGTTAGGAGTGAGCACAAGGAAGGACCTGAACATCTACGAAGTGGTGTGTTATAGTTTTAGATGACTGCCTTCCGAGTGGTTTAAACCAGACCCTGGTTTATGAACATGTGTTGCCTGTACCATATACAGGCAGACTTAGGGCCTTCATACTGAAACCTAAACAAGACATCTACAGCTGCCTTCCTCAGCTGGTGAGGGTGATGCCCTGCTTCCAGTTCTCCCAAACCACTGCCCAGGAGGGTGCCTGGCAGTGGGGGTGAGCCTGAGCCTCCAGGGCTGGTGGTCTGAGCGCAGAGCTCTGAGGTGTGTGAAGTGCACCTCCTGCTCCTCAAAGCCCAAATTTGTATCTGTACACAGCTTAGTCTCTGTGTGCATGAGATATGCTCTGAAACTGCTGTAGTGATGGCACAGTGCGGAAGATCTGGGTGGACTAACACTGAGGTCAACACTAAGCTTGCAGATGTTTTTCAAGTGCAATTCTTTGGCAGCTATGCCTTCCCCAGAAAACAATATAAGTCTGTTTATTGTATGTGTGGCCCAAGTTCAGTCTTTGAATTGATGAAGATTGCAGATGTTACACAGGCAGGCAGGATCACATCCTACTATCATGTCAATTTTACAGAGTTCTGACTCCACTGACTTTGATGGAGATATCCCCAAATTTAAATTGACACCAGGCGAAAGAGTCCATGATATTTCCAAGGAGCTAATGTCCTTAGACAGTCAGTCTTATGCTCATCTGACATACTATTCACATAGGTATTATCATGGTTAGATTTAAAACTGAAGTTGTATCTTCATTTTAGAACAGATATGTCTTTCTCTGCTTTAGCTTATAGGTCTGGGAGCTGTGAGTGACAAAATACTTTTGCTTGCCAGAAATACAGGTTCTTATTTCTCATAACAATGCAAAAAAGAAATCTGGGTCACTTCAGTCATTTGCTTCCATTAATAGTTAATGCGAGTTATTGTCATTGAAAGTATTCTAAAAACAGAGTTTTTATTTTTTTTTCTGCATCTCACGAGCAAATAAACAAAAAAAATATTTTTAGTCAAAATAGTCAAGAAATCCTTCATTAAACAAAACTTAAATTTGCCATGATTTTTTTTGTGCAAACATGCTGCTTCTGATTTTCATGTAAAACCAAGATTTTTATACAAAACTCTTTCCCCGAAATATCTCCTTTAGGAAGACTTGTGGTTCCCTGTGCTGCGAAAAGAGCAGGGAGGAAGAAGGATCCTCTAATGTAAGTACAAGCAATTTCAAACCTAATAAGCTGAAGAAAAGGGTTTGTGACAAGAGGAAACTTTGAAATCTAGTTGCTCCTGCTGTTCCAGTTAGATTCCTTGCCACCTGCTTTTGCTGAATCAACATTTCTAGAAAGCTGGACCAGATTCAGCACAGTGGGGCACAGGTAGGCTAATTTAATTCCCTCATGTCTTAGCAGCTCTGACTGTTTGACATTCTTTGTTTTCAAGCCTTAACGACAAATATACAACTTTTGTGCAATTCTTTCTTACTGTAGTCTGCCATTAGGAACCCACTGTAAAGAAGTTGGGACTGCCAAAATCACTGTGAAACGCTGGTGGAATAGTGACGCAGATGATGAAATACCGTGTTACAGTAATGTTAATGTGGACAGGCACATATGTATCTGCCAGAGTGGGAAACATCCACCCTCTGCAGGTGTGAAAGCAAATGCAGGCGAAGAGACGGGGCAGCAGAGCTGAGGGTTCCTGGGAGTCACCCCTGCTGCCGTGGCCAAGGGACAGCTGCTGAGCCTGCCCAGCTGCAGCAGCACAACCCCATGCCCAGGGCTTGTCCTCCTGTCCACTGTCCCCTGTAGGAGTGTGACCACCAACAAATGTTGTTTCCGGGGACACCACTGCCCCATTCTTCCCTGCGCTGAGGATGAGGACGGAGCTGCCTTCCACACTGTGCAGCCACCTTCATATCCCACAGGACCCCCATTTTCATAACATTCCTACATGGCAAAGGGGAGGTAAGGAAGAACTTCCCTGTGTAGATAGTAGGGCTGTTTGATGTTTTTAATACAGTGTTAATTTATTGTTACTGCTGGTTGTATCCGTGTCCTGTTAACTCCCCCCATGCTCCCCTCCACCACCACCACCCCCCCCCTCATCCCAAGATTTTATTGAAAGCAAAATTATTTTGCCAGAGTAAGAACTTAGGTCTTGGCTAATATTTCACTAGCTGCACAGCTTGAAATCACAAATCGACAGCATTTCCTTTTGAAGAAGTGGCAGACTGAAAAAGGTGAAAGATAGCAGGGCAAAACCCTGAGGACAGATTTTTCCTACTCTTTCTGAGGAATTAAGAAAGGAGGAGGGAGGAAGAAAATATAAGTAGAGAAAAAACCCCAAACATATACTCTGTGTTTAAACCTGGAATTTGGGAATGAAGAGTATAACATTTAAAAGCATTATTTGTCACTCTATATGATCCCTCTTCTCTTCCTTCCCTTCCTCCAACATTCCCTCCCCCGCGCCAGCTCGATCTCTTTGTGTGTGTGTAATAATAGATAACCCAGCAAGGCACCATCTTTGTTAACATGCTTCTGAAGCTCTTCTAAGCTGCTGTTTTCAGTGGAAAACTCTGCAGCTTTATGATATGATATCTTTCAATATAATTTCCCTGAATGATTCATATAATGATTGTGGCTACTTGCAGGCAAAAAAACCTCAGCCATTATGCCCTCAAGAATCGCATGACAAACTCTCCTGACACTAAACACACATGTCAGTCTGTAACCCATACACTGCTTGAGTCATTCACATTTTGGACTGACTTCTGAGCAGTGAGTCAGCTAAGTCCTGTCCAGCCTTCCATGCTGATAACATAGGAAAAAAATGAGAAAGCAGCAACATTAGACTCATTGTATTCTCCCAAAAGCAAGCAAAAGCCTCACTGTTTTCCTGTTGCAGTTTTGTTGACACTTCCTTGCTGGGTCCATAGTATTGGCATATGCTCATTATTCACCGCCCTAAATATACTTTCCTCAAAAGTGAATTAAGTGACAGTGAAATTTTCAGCACATGTTACTCTTCCACAGGGTGCTAAGTTCATTGTTTTTACTGTTGAGAGGTTCCTATAGACCAAAGCCACAGGAGAACGCACACTAGTGATATGCCCATGGAAATGAGACACGATAAAATAGAATTTTCTTAGCAGGGAGATCATCCTGAAGGATGATGGAATCACTGGAGCTGCTCTCCCTTCCCAGGAGAAGAAGCCCCTGTACAACAGCTGGGAGAGAGCTGGTGTCCCTCACTGCTCCAAAAATCATATCCACATAACTCCTCAGCATAAAAAGATTCACTTCTTTGAAACTGAACAACCTCCACTGCCCTTTTATTGTCTCAAACCCATCCACCTTGAACATGATAACTTAATTATATCCCAAACTGGGCAGACTGAAATCTCATTTATGACATGATCCTTTTGGTGTATAACAGTCTTAACAAGCCTTAATTTTCCACTCTGTCTTCCTGTCATAGTTACTTACCACTGCTAAGAATAATGAGATAAAAATGTGAGGCTGAACCGCATAAAGGAAAAAAGAGTCAGTACAGAGCAATGCTCACGTGGATTTCCCACAGAGGAATATCTAATGACACTCCTTAGGCACTTCTAAGACTCAGCTGCTTCTCTGGACTTCAGGTGAAGAAGAACCACGTTTCCAGATTTTGGGGGTGGTTTTGCTTTAATATCTTTTTCCCAGACCTTGTCAGCCTGAAAGACATGGCTCATCCCTTCTGGCCCATGAAATCAAGGAAACTACCTATCAACTCTAGCAAATGATTTCATTTGCACACACTTGCTTCAGCATGACCAATTCACACCATTTCATTGTATGACCTTGAGTAACTTGGTTTTTTTATTTTTTAGTTTCGTAACTTTCATTTTTAAAACAGAAGTTTCTAACTTCTATTGTAAAAAATATCATGAAAATGTGTTCCAAATGCACTCTGCTGGATCCGAAATACAGACTTTAAATTTGTAGAAACCAAACAAAA
Organism: Rhagologus leucostigma; assembly: GCA_013397725.1. NCBI lineage: Eukaryota > Metazoa > Chordata > Aves > Passeriformes > Rhagologus > Rhagologus leucostigma. The sequence continues at coordinate 745,325 of VZTD01001192.1, read as the reverse complement.
TCCCAAAAAAGCATCATTTTCAGACATATAAGACAATCTTTCACTTAGTAATTTATATTTTTAAAGACCTGGTCCCTAACATGTTGAAACTAGGATCTATGATTCATTGAAAATAACCATCAACAACTTCAATGTTGATGTATTTACTTACTCATATTGCCACAAAGTGTTAGATGAAAAAAACAAAACCAAAACCAAACCACCTTAAAAATTGGCTTTATTTTTTTGCCTTTAATGCCTTCTGGTGTTGTTTTTTGGGTTTTTTTTTCATCTGTTTCACTAGCACAGACTGTTTGATTTTGTTTAGTGTTTTCAGCTGGTTTCACCTTACACTCTAGGTTAAGTCTGAAATACTATTATCAATCCCACAGACGACTCTTTAAGGACACTGTTCTATTGGAATGTGATATTACATAGAAAATAAAAATCCTAGACAAGAAAATCTGTTTCCATTTATGCATGTGCGTGCACATGTAAATAAATCTTAATAAAAAATATTAAATTCTTGGGCTCCTAATAGTCTGTCATTATTTTTTCTTTGTTAATGCCATCATATTAAGAACTTAATTTTAGACTTAAAATGTAAGCCCAGACTTACATGTCATGGGTCTAAAGGACACAGCAAAGCCTATGGGGGTTCTGCTTCCTTTTCTGGTAAGAGGTACCTAGGCAGGCATAAAGCTGAGCACCTCTTACCAAACACTGACAAAAGCCAAGTGTTACTGTATGAAGGCTGAAGGTTTTGTCTCAGCACCCTTGCTCTAATTTGTGTTTTCAAACACCAGTATCACAAACATCTACATTCTTCCTGAAGCTTGACCCACTCTTCCCACTTGAGTTTATCACCTTCAGAGTCCTGGTGCACCGCAGACTTTAGCTGAGGACATCTTCCTTCTGGGACTTCATGTCCCTTATCAGAGATGGCCCCTGTCCTTTGGGGTGCTCCAAAGCAGTCCTGTATGGTTTTGGGTATCTCAGGGGACAGCAGGTGGGGGTCGGAAGGGTGTGTGCACAAATCTTATTTCAGAATTGAGGCTTAAATCTGCCTTACATTGAACCAACCGAGCAGAATTTGGGTGCTGCCCTTGGTGCCAAAAGGAGCTGTATGCCACAGCTCTTCTTTTATGAATGTTCTTCTCTCTCCTGGCCAAACACATGAGTCTTTTATGACCTCATTATCCCAAGATATTTAATGTCTAATGAAAAAGATATTTTTTAATATTGAATTACACAGTTACATTTGTTTGGTGGCTAGCAGTTTTAGCTTCTCTGACAAATATTCCAACTGTAATGTCTAATCTGCTTGGATACATGAAAGAATACACATTCTTTTTCCTTCCTTTCTTTTTTTTTAAGTTATCCATTATAATTAAGATAAATAATGTCCTGTCACAGAGCACAGAGACAAGAGTCTGGGTAGATCCCATCTGTGTAAGTGCTGGAAACCTTATTGCAGAAATCTCCTTTAGTCAGCTTCTTTGTTGCGTGTTACCACACAATTTTTACCTACAGGCATCCAGGCTGGTTTTGCCTTATGAAGCATCTGCGGTCTGGACTTTGGGGATGGAAATTAGGAGAAGCTACAGAGGACTCCAGAGGCACTGCGCAAACACTGCATCCCTTTGTCTCCTCGATGCCCTCTCCCTGGCTGGCGGAGCCAGGGCCGGCCGGTAGCACGCGGGTAGCGGGAAGCACAGGCTGTGGATTTCACCTGCAGCGCCTTGTTATACAGACCCACTGTGGCGTTCAATGCCTCTCTCTTCCGCTTGATTAAAGATAATAAGGGACAAGTCACTGACAACCCTTTGAGGCAGGGTGGTTTCTGGAGATAACTAGGGGATGGATTTGTATCATCGCATTTATATTTAGGATTTGATTACTTTTTTGCTTATAATTCTAGCGATATTTTTAGTCTAGGTTATTGAGCATTAGAGCAACCCTCTCTCCAGTGACCAGTCTAATACTTCCAAAGCCCCACAAGGGGCTGTTGGGACACTAAAGACCATCAATCCTTATGAATAATGCATCTATTTCCTACCAAGGCTCAAATCCCATTAATACTATAACATTATTACGTCTCTTATTTACTCCTTTCTATCTATGGGATAGAAGATTAATTCTGAACAATTTTTCAAATTAAGAAGAAATATCAGTTGATCCAAATCATTTCACACAGAATGTACGAAAGTTATTGCCAGAAGGAAGTGGTTAGAAACATATAACAAAATTATGAAATAAGAAATAACCCAATTATGTTAGACAGAGGTGGGCATTACAAGTCCCACCTAAAACTGCCCACTAAAATGCACTGAAACCCCATGTTCTGCATAGGGAGTTCCCATCCTGGTGAGAGTGAGTCCAGAATTAATCCATCTGTGACAGACAGGGGGACTGAATGGAATCATAATATGGATATTATAATATCACCAGGGTTATCTGTCTGACCAGAAAAAAGAAAAATGCTGAGATCATCAGAGCAGGTTGTAAAACAACTTTCTCTCTTTTTGGATGTGGGTAATTCCAAATGTGTCACAGCCTAATTAGGCAGAACCTGGATGGAAGAGCCTCTCTCCCTGTAGATTCACAACAGCAAGATCTCAGCCTTCTCTGCATGTCTGACTGCTGCTGCTAATACTTCTACTGCTGATGAATAATTAATTACAGTGAGGATCTACTAAAATCCAGTTGCCCTCAATGTCCTCTTCATACTTAGCAAAAACAAATAAAGTAAACCCCAGAAGACTGAGTAACTTGCCTAGCAGAGCTTGGAAATGAGTGTTAGTCATACCGGTGCATGTTCGAAGATAAATCTTACAAATGAAAAAACATACTACTGCGTGTGTAAGGTGAAGTACATAAAACTCAGAAAAATACAGCTTTGCATGCATAACTAGATTTTTGATATATTCAGTATCAAATCCAAAAGGTAGCACATTACAAGAAAAATATATTACTGTATCCAGTGCAGATCTGCAACCTTCCTGAATTATTACCGAGCTGTTTGCTACAGAATTCACCAATACATTGCCTTCCCCAACCCCATTAGATAATTTGCCTTTGTCCAGAACTGACCACACACTCTGCTTCTGAAATGCACAGAGGCAATAAAAAGAATATGGAGGTTTAGCAAGTGAGGCACTGAGGGACTAATATTCAGCAATGCTAATTCCAGCTAAATTTATATTGTATTGAAAGTGCATGCTGTTAAAGAACAGCTTGGCATACATCGAGACATGTGGTTACCAGATTACTTTCTATCTCCGCTCAAAAACATTTAGGGAATTTCTCATTAAAATTATTTAAAGTGAAACAAGTCAAATAAATCTACTTAAGCTGTTGTTGCATTGCCTCATTTGTGCTGAAAAAATGTTGCTTGTTTTTTACATTCTATTTTAACTGTACATATGAGGCTTTACTTGCCCATTAACAAAATGCATCACCTCCCAATTGCTTTCTATACCTCCTTAAATGTTAAACACAAACATATATACCATCTGTTTCCTATCATGACACCGATCCAAAATGGCTGTACTAGACACCTCCACATAATAGATCATCTTAAAACACCTTAGCGGTTTTGCTTTATAGAGTTATTTTCCTGTGACAAATTATAAACCTATACTTCAAGAACACGACTGATCTGCAGCCTCAATCGCAAATTCTGAATAGTTTCTCTCCATTTTAACAAAATGTGCTGGCTTGTATCTGATGCAGCAATTTTTTTAAAGCCATAGGCCACCTTTGTTGCTATGATATCCTACAAATCCAGTTAATTTCCCAGTTAATAATTCCTCAGATAATACTTCATGAAGCATTCCAATTGAAACAACTGCAGTTCAAAATAGTCACTGCTATAACTTACAAAATTATTATGTAGCTGTTGTGTAAGTGAAACTGCAGAACAAATTACAGGGTTTATCATCAGTCTGTAATCAAAAATAAATTTCAGGAAGAAAAAAATCACACTTCTGTTAAAAAAAATCATCTTTGCACTGCTTGTACTTGTGAACTCCAGCTATCAAATGTTCAACAGGAAATGGACAAAATATAGTCATAAATGTCACTGAGTGAAAATTAGGTTCTGAATGGATTTCAAATGTACTTTCTCCTCAGGTTCAGCTCTATGAAAAAATGACTATGTCTGGAGCAAGTTGAATTCAGTGAGGAATTTCTCCTTGACTTAAACGAGCTTTTGACCAAGGCCTCACAATATTAATGCATGAACCTGTAAACCCTTATTTCCCAGGGTAGCTCCAATGAATTCTAGACTGATTAAACCTCTGTAGACCTGTGTGCAAAAGCAATACTCTGTCTGCTCATTCTCTCTTAAATGTAAGAGCTCAAATGGTTATGAGACCGTATTGCTACAGGTTTGATCAAAAATAAATGCCATATATCTAAGGACCATGAATAAGGAATGAAACAGCCAGTGTAGAGGTAAAAGAGCTAAAGGGAAAAAAAATAAAGATACCATTGCCTTGGACTGTATAATCTCAGCAGAGTTTCCCGCCATGTCAGGGGCTTTATTTCAGAAGTACTTGCTAATGCCTCTTGGCTACACAATCCCATTTGATGCGGCAAAAGCAGGCAGACTTCTGTGGAAGTACGAGCTGCTTGGTAACCTCTTGTCACCAGAAATACAGAACTGGAGTACTGGTATTGTTGCTGAGTTTATAAACCAATGCTACCAGAGGGAACAAATCTGCAAAAGCTTGAGGAAGAAATAGAGCAGAGATTTCCTATCTAAGCCATTTTTTCTCCAAGGAATTTCTGAAGAAATGGAGGAACAAGGAAGAAATACCAGGCCTTTCATTCTTTAAAAAGTGGAGGGGAAACCTTTTTTACCTGTGTCCTCCCACACAATCTTGTGCAATCCCCTTACTGTTTCAGCCTACCCATAATCCACTGTCCTTGTCTCCAGCCAAGGCTGAGGAGACCTCCAATGGATGGACCACGAAGCTTTCCTCTCATCAAATGCTGTCTCCCTGTTGTGTGAATATGTAAGGTCACGTACTCCTTTGGTGCTGCATAAAGAACACTTAGCTACTTTTTGAAACAATCGCCATAGTGTTCTTCCTTCTTATTGCTAGTTTTTCTGCTGCTATTTGTGTGATTTACAGAGGTTGTTTTTTTTCCTCAGAGCTTTCAGAGCAATTAAAGAAAATAAAGAGCAAATGCTCAGGTAGTTGAGAAGAATGGAAGAGGTAAAAGATGGACACGAAGGCAGAGATACAATGAAAAACACCTAAAGAGGAAAGAATAAAATACAACTTGTTTTCAACATGCCTTAACAAGCACAACAATTCCAGATCCAGTTTATTTCAAATTGTGATATGGTTTGGAGGGGAGACAATCAGTAACTTCTAAACAATATGAACATCCAATTTAATAAAACAGCAATCACTTGTCTATTGTGAACTTCAAAGTCATGCTGTATTTATAATACACAGTTGTTCAAATAACTTCGTAAACTGTGATACGCCCTACTTGCACTGACCACTTCTATGCCTGGATTTTTCACACCCAAGAGGATAAAAAATACCCCAAACAAACATCCAAACAGGTTGTTTTGGGATTTTAACATTTCATCTTGACAGCTGCACAAACATGCCATATCTAACCTCTGTGCTAACACACTGGCTCACAGGCTCAGTCCTCCTTTTCACCCTTCTAACCTCAGCTGAAGCTGTTGGAACTTGCAGAGGCTACTAATCCATGTCCATACCTCAGCAACCTGACTTCTTCACCCTCAAATTCATGTATCTTCCCCTCTGCTCTGCATTTCAAAATCCAGAATTAAGCAAACCTGCAGTAGGTGTGCATGTTGAAATGCACTATTGCTTTCTGCTTTGTAGTTTCCTTGTTGCCCAATAGCTCTGCCAGCAGTCTCTTTTTTCCTGCACACACTGCTGGTTTTTTAGTACAATCTCTCTGAGAAGTAAAAAAAAAAACAAAACAAAACAAAACCCCAAACCAAAAAAAGTGGGATCTCAATAACATCCTTAATAAAGGAGTTTTCAGGCTTTTTTCTTTTTAGAGTATGACACAGCTCTAGATGACACACACCAAATAAACAGGAAAAAATTTGCCAATCCTTGTTCTATATTACACACCCATTGAACATTTTGGGTGGAGAATCTCCAATGAGGTCAAGCTCAGTTCTTTAAAAATACTTCCATTTCTATATGAGGAGGCAAAATATCTCAATCCCTAAACCTCAGTAGCCTTTTCTATGTCTATTGAAACTTTTAAGTTTCCCAGAAGGCTACTGTGTTTCATTGTTTGAGATACCATACCAGTGGTAAAATTTAATGCACCCTTCCCATTGCAGATCATGAATTTGCTTAAATTACCATTTCTGCCATGCCTAATAGAGGCATTATGTCTATTTACTAGCCCACTGCAGGGCTAACTGAGGAAGGTGGCAAGGGTCCCTTTTCCACATTGCTTCTGCCTCAATCTATATTTATTGTTTCAGCTCTTTTGCATCATTTTAGACCATTTCTAAATCATCTAAATCCAGGATATGTTAACACGAACTGAATTCACATGTTCAAAGTCAGTTTCTCAGCATACAACTCTGCCATTTTGCCAATGTTTTTTTCTCAATGCTCAAGAGACTTTTAACACCAGCATGAGTGAAGCTGGAGCCACAAGGCAACATCAAACAAGTTCTGCATGGGTCCTGAGCCAGGGTGCATGCCACACATGCTTTGAAAAGCCATTGCTCTGAAAGAATGTGGTTCAGAGAGGCTTGTGTTCGACTGGTTGAGGTCACCACCAGCATATGGGTCAGGTTAGCCCTACAGCAGCCTCAGATGTGTGTCTGGAGCAGGCAGATCTCATGTAGTTCCTTCCCACAGCTGCACTTCAAGGTTTTGGGCTTGCTTCCCCACAGACCAGGCAGCTCCAAGGTCCACACTGCAGTAAATGTCAAGGACAGGTGCCTGCCTCCAGCCCAGCCATCACTTTTCTGGCTTTGTCCTTCCCTTTGAATGCCCACTGAACCTCCTTTCTCACGCGCCAAACTCGTCCCATGTGCATTCACCTCTCCAGAACAAATGATTTGAAATGAAGGTGCAGTCTTGCAGCAACAATCACATTAACTATTTATTCCGCTGAGACAAACCATGAGTCAAGAGCAGATTTTCAGAAATGGAAGAACTTCTAGTTTCTATTGCCAAAATTATTTTCCCAACAGGGCTTGTCTTCCACCAAGTGACCTGACCCAAATGTGTTTGTACCGGTCACCAGGTGTGACTCAAGACAATAGTACTTGACATTGTTTGGTGTGTAGGACTTAGGAGAAAGATGAAAACAGACACATGATGCTGATAAGAATTTCTTTTTATGTTATTCCAATAAAAAATACATTCATACAGAAATATAACAATCTTGCAAAAAACAATTTCAAATAAAATCTTGTAAAACAAAATTTTTACAAAAATCTTACAAAGAGATTCTTTAGATAACAGGGTGCTTCAAAAACAAAAAAAGAAATTTCACTAATAGAAACTTTTTCTTCTTAAATTTCAAGCAAAAATGTTTTATTTTTTTTATTTTTCAGCTTGATTGAGGCTCAGTTATCACCTGAACAAAATGTACTTGCTTATTAAGAAAATTACAGGCATTTGACATATGGCACACAGCCCCACCCCATCCACACAAGTCTGATGGTATTTTACAATTGAGACAAGCCAGTGCAAGTTTTTTTTTGTTTGGGGTTGGTTTTTTGTTTGTTTGTTTTTGCTTTTCTTTTTTTTTTTTTTAATTTCTTGTTCATAAGAATTACAGCTAAGCCAAGGACAATGCAAACAAGGAGTTAAAAACACAACAAAACCCAGTTGTAAATAAAAATCCATTTTCTGGAAAATTTTGTCTGTTTGGGAGAAGGAAAAAAAAAAGTGCATTTTCAGGCAATTTAAACCAAAAATGAAATGAGAATGATTTAAGCCTGTGTGTTCCATAGAACCAGATCACTTGCATATACTTTTTTAAAACCACTTATCTACATACATTTCCAGGAAGATATACCAAAATATTAGCAGAGTAAGCAAGACTGATAATTAATAGTAAAAGAAACAGGTCACATGTTTCATTGCATCAACTGTAGTGAGCTGGTTTAAAAAAAAACAAAACAAAATTGGTTTTGGACAGACTATTCCTACTCTAGGAAAAAACAGTCTTTATTTTAGCTGAACTACGTAAAATTAGAGCTCAACCACCACAACGACTAGCTCACTTACAGGTCCTCCAGTAAGCTGGAAGGCCAAAACCCGAGTGTACTTCTTCTGCACACAGCTAATATTCTTTTAGCATGCCAATATTCGGTTCATATCATTCTTAAATGGCCACAGATACGCTATTCCAGACAACCTAATAACTACAAAACACAGTCAGCAGTCTGAGAAGGACTGAATGCCAACAAAGCCTTTAGCATACCATTAAGCTAAAGGTAAAGCCTCTAAAAATGCTAGATTTTAATTAACTGTATCTTTCATTTCTTTGTCTCCTTAATGACCGTATTGCGGGGGAAGGGGGAGTGGGAATATTTTGATGGGCTGTGGCATTTTCTAGCTATGTGTTCTAATTTTTTTCCTTTTAAAAAAAATATTTATATATTATCTATATATATACACACATACACAGACTGTACACACAAATATACATACACAATTATTTTTCTGCCCACTTTTAAAAAAAAAGTAATATAGTTTCTTTCTGTATGACCAACAGATAGCTAGATATATAGATGTGAAACTTGTGCCTTTTAAGCAAATACATCTTTTAATACTTCTGTATCTTTAATATGTATGAAAACTTGACATATTAAGTACAGTTGGGGTGTGTATATACACAGTTGTTGTGCAAGGTCAATATAAAAAAAGTCTCAAGGTGGCAGAACTGGTCAGGTATTCAATTGGCATATGCATTATACTGTAACACAGTCAAATTGTCTAAGTTAAACAAATACTGTACTGACATGAATGACTTTTCTCTATATTTGTCTTTGTGAAGGAGGACCCTGGAAGTAACCTTTTTTTCCCCTCATATTATACATTTGATACAGTACAATGCCAGGTGAAAAGAGAGCCTTAATAAAGCATGCATCACCCATACCCCTGTATAAGACCCCCTGCAAGAGAAGGTCACTTGCATAAGGCACCATTATTAAGGTCAACAGTGCATTAACAGCTAGAAAACCAGAAGTTAGTCCTCAAGGCATAAATAAGAGAAAAATTAGCTGCATGAGAAAAATCAGTTTCTAACCAATAGTGGTTTTATCCACCCAACAAAAAAATTATTCATGTTCCATACATTATGTAACATTAGACCAATTGTATTTTAGCTGCTCTTAACTGGAATCAAAACTGCAGTCCTGATTAAAGAATGGAAAAGCATATAGTTCCCCAGAACCATGCAATAACCTTTGTATTATAATGAAAAGTTATAGTTGTGTTACATTTGTAAATACACAGCTTATACAATGGATTACAAATGAGCTCTGTAGCAAGTAAAACAAGCTACTTGACACATTGCACGTTTAATAGCTGCACCAGACACCTAAAGCTCCTCTCACACAGGAACAGGGAGGTCTCCCCCATTTCCATTCTGGCATCCTGACTCTTTTTATTCCCCCCTTTCCCCTCTCAGGTTTTCCCTCTAAAAAGGTGCAGACACCCCTCCCCCCACCCCTTGGAAATGATTGGTGGTCGTCCCATCTCACGAGATATTCCTCACATACAAGACATTCAGACTATTTTTTTTCTCTTACAGTTATAAAACAACCACAAGAAAAAAAATGTGCCTCAGCATACAGTCATCAAGAGATCCTCATCGCATACAGTCGCCCAATCATTAACATTCTCAGTGCACATGCTCACGGCAAAGGCTTAGGAGCCACTCAGAAGGTTAGATACCAGTGTATGAGTCCAGGAAACCCCAAACATCACGCACCGCGGCTGCTATGCCGTTCTTACATGACTTATTAGCCCTCAAAAGACCTTCAAGGAAGTGAGGTCCTGGAGGCAACTGGGTAGGGTGCAAAATGGCATGCTTTGGCTGGAACACGCATCCCTCCGCTCAAGGCTCTTCAACCTTGACGCCTCTTAGCCTGCAGGATTCACCTCTTGACCCATTCAGAGGTGTCTCTTCATGTGAAGGGCCAGGTGGTCAGACCTGGAAAAACACCTGCAAGGCAAGAGTGAGGCTGCGCGTTAGCCCACGGCCGCCGGCACACGCAACGCGACACGCGGGGCTGAGGCACCTCCCCTTGCTCTGCTGCTCCAAAACACAGCTGGTGGAGGAGGGACTTGGCATTCCCAGGATACACGGGAGTACTCAAGGTGTCTCGGGGCACCCAGGAGCTCTGCAGATGGGTGGTAACACTGCAGACTTCTCAACATTCATCTGCAAGATCGGGCTACAAACCACTTCCCAACGATTAGTAAAATGGAAGGGTTTTTCTAGTCTAAATATGCAGTAGTTCCTTAAAACTACCAGACACGGTTGTGTTCCCAAATAATTCCTACACAAGCGAAAAGCAGCCTAGACTGGCTTTCCAACAAGCATTAAAAATAACTATTTAAAAGGGTGCATTTCAGTCACATACCTGTCACAGTGACTACATTTAAAAGGCTTGGCACCAGTGTGCTTTCTGAAGTGTCTGGTTAATTCATCACTTCTTGCAAAACGCCACTCACACCCTTCCCATGAACATCTGTAAGGCTTTTCCCCTACAAAGAAAGCAGATTACATGTTAGTCATGACTTCATTCAAAGACAGGTGCTATCATTTTCTATGTAAACCTCCTTCACTCCCCCAAACACAGATAATTTTATTTAACCTATCTGAACGCTTCAGAACATGTAAGAAGAGAAGGCTCACAAAATTCATCCACATGATTCCTACTTATCTTGCTGCAACAGCACATCAAATAATCTCATTCTTATGAAAAATATTAATAACAAAAAAGTGATTAAACAGGCTCCCAGGAAACAAAGGAATCCAGCCCTCTACCATTCCTGTTCATCTGTAATGGCAGGCTTACTCCCAAACAGGTACCATTCACCTCATAAAGGTGATTAAAGACAGCACAGCTAGGCTCCAAAATGCAATTAGGCTACTGTATTGCATCAAAGTCCTCTGTCACTCACTCATCTGCATAACATGCAACCTCCTTTCTGCTGAGCCATTTATTCTTGGAAAAGCCTGCACACCACTTTGAACACTGCTATTTCAGCATTCAAGAAATACCACTTCCATTCACAGGAACGTTCTCAACCAGACAGCACCAGAACACCAGTTCTGCAATACTTCTGAGCCTGGCAGCTATTTATGTCTGCTCAACAACCACGGTTTCAGTAGAAGTTGTTTTTTTCTCTTGAAATAATCCTGTTTTATCTGACTTCTGCATGACAATGGGAGCATCCGAGCTTGCTCAGACTTCTCATAAAAGCCACAAAATGCTGAGCTCATGAGTCAAAATAGAATCTTTTCCTTGAATTCTCTTTCCCACATCTTAGGGAAAAAAAAAAACAACAATCATCCATATAGGTGCTTGCATTGGTACAGCAAGAACACCAAGCCAGTTCCTCATGTTAAGCCATGACTACTGAGCCAAGGCACAGCTCTACACATCTAACTGCTGTCATAAAGAGATGTCAAATAATAATGCTCAAACAAGCACATCAGCACACTATTTCAACCATAAAATATTTATAAATGCCCTGAAGTGTCTATCTTCTTCACTTTCTTTCCCAATAATACACAGGATTGTTATTTTTAGTTCAGGTTTCATAACAATAAAATGCTGTTGCTCAGTAATCTGGGATCAAATTATACAGTAGGTCGTACATTTTTAAGTCCAGTTGGGCAGATACGTCAGAAGGACAACAACACACTGTGGCTTTCCAAGATTTTTTGCTGGTAACAATGGCACACACATTAAGTGTTAAATGAGTTACAAACATAGCTATACTTAATATAATCAAGGCATTGGTATGTCTGATAAAATAGACCGGATGCAGACTGAAGCATAAAAACAAGCTCTTATAGCATTTAGTGATCTCACTGATGTTTGCATATACATTCCTTTTTTTTAGCAATAAAGTCATAGCTCACTTTTGCTTTAGAAATAATTGTCGAGAAAGGCCTGGCACCTATTTTGGCTGGACCTTTGCTCCTGAAGACCGCGTGCTGCTGCAGCTTCTCAACTATTGCCTGCTTAGACAAGTGGCTCCTATTTGCTATGACAGCAGTCTAATCCATCACCAACTGCCCTGGCTCATGAAGAGAATGAGGAAGTGATGCTGTCCATGCTGGTAAGCCTCTGCTACTATTACATCATCTCTCCAAACCTGGGCTACCACCCAGTGATTGAGTAATGCTGTGACACCACCACCATGGGGTATTCCCTACAGTAGCCGCCAGCTCTTAAGAAGCATAGGGTTACTAACCTGTATGAGTGCGCTGATGTGCTTTCAGATGTGAACTTTTGGTGTAAACTTTCCTGCAACCGTTAAAATGACACCTGTGAACACGCCTTCTGCCGTCTGGAGAGGTGTCACCATTGGAGGGTGTACCTTTTTCTGCAGTCTTTCCAGTGGTACCGGTACGGATTTTCCCCGGTGAATGCAACTCACCCGGCGTACAATTCCATATCTGGGAAGAAGGCTCCTTGCTCAGCTCAGGAGACGAAGGGGGAGTGGAAGTGACAGATGAACTCAAGTTTCCTGAACTGGCTAAAACATCACTTATAGGGTCAGAGGTAAACTTTGTCGTGGGTGAGAGCTCCTCAGAGCTGTCTGAAGATTCACTGCTCACATCAGAATTTAAACTGTTGGTCTCTAAGTTCTGACTAGCAAGATTGTCCTCTTTTGGGACACATGTGTTCTTCAGTTCAGATTCCTCCTTTTTCTCACGTGCCAGAATAATTTTGGTCCAGAGGTCCTCTTGGCTATCAAATTTGATTTCAGATGCAGAAACGTAACAGGGTTCACTCTGAAGATACCGTTCCAGCTCCAAACATGTCTAGGTGAAAGAGAAGAAAGAAAAAAGAGAAAAGTTACAGGCCTGCTTAAAAATAAACCAAATTATTCTACACTTCAAAAAGCATGCAGGAATGTAGTACATTCGATTTGAGGTTTCCAGGTTCAAAAGAAATTAAAGGCTCCTCAAGCCGTAACTAGGTGACTGTTATGATGAAAAGAAATCAGTTTTCGAGACCTGGGCAGGAGTTCAAACACACAGCTGAAGGTGCAAGTCAGCTTTGGTTTCCAAAATAGCATTCTAATGACTCAGTCAAATTATCATCACTCTCATCATAAAATCTGTGTTTTCAGTAGGCTGATGTTGAAAAGGACCATAGAGAACCACAACATATAACCACACTTTGGTCTTGCACCTTGACTAATTTCAAGTTGTTTTGTATCTCTCTCACACAATCACGAGGCTGAAAGGACCCAACTGAATACAGTGTGCTCTGACACCCAGTTAACCCAAACTCTGCGTCAGAAAACAAAGCCACATTTCAGCATGGCTGCAGAGCTGCTGGCCTGTCTTCTGGGGACATCAATGGAGCAGCAGACATCCTCCCATTTCCTGTGCATGAGAACACAGCACACTCGACTTTCAAAGAATGTCATTTCCAAGCGCACTGGCATGCACACCACACAACTCAAACTGCTCCCATGCGTGTTCAGAGGAACATGGAGAACTTCAACAACAGAGGAGAGGAAAAAAGTTCCAGAATAGAAATGGCCTGTTCTATACGATGCAAAACGGGAAATTACTCTGAGGTCCTGCTGGGAGTCCCACAATGAACAAGAACTTTATCTACTGGCCAAGAGTGCAACTGTATGAGTCATCTCTTTCTTTCACGCAATGCCAAAGGAGACTTCCTTTTAAAACCATGACCATCTGCCAAGAAAGTACTCTGCAAATGTACATGTAACAGTACATGGACAACTTCCCCCCGACCACATTCCCCTCGACTCCACGAAACAAAACAAAAAACAAAACCACTCTAAATGGGTGAAACTGTGGGTTTCAATTTCAATTCACCCTGCTGACTTTCTAACCATTTTCAGAGACCAAAAAAAAAAAAAGAGAAAAAAAAAAGAACGTGAACTGTTATGGCAACAAGCTGATGTTTTGGGATTATTCTTTCCACTATAGGAAATGAGCCATATGGAAGCTTTACACAGAAAAGGGACACACCAGGTTTCCAAACCAAACACGACTTATTTTAGCAAGATCATCTCTTCCAAGCCCGGTAGCAAAACCTGGTCCCAAATGCCACACATTCCCCTCACAGCCCCTTTCCATCTGCCCATGAGCAAAGCCGCCATGGGAGCAGCCTCTTTTCTCCCCCAGCACCGCTCCTGTAAACTGGGTCACATGCTCTGGTCAGGCTCGGAGTGTAGGCAAAAATTGGACAGAAAAATCAGAACCACAAACAACCCCCAAAACCGAACCCACTGTTGCACACGGTATTTATGTATTTGTCTGTAATTAGGGAACTGGGTTGCAATGCTGTTAAAAACAAAAAGGGTTTCTACAGGGACGGCACAATAGTGCTTTGATTTTCCGTGAAAACAAGCAAAAAAAGCATTTATTAAGATCTTGTTAAACTTTCATATTCCCGGCTAATTTAAATTCCTCATTAGGTAGATTAGTAATGGGGAGCAGAGTGAAGCTCTCCGAGTTTAAATGCCTCTGAAGGCTACTGGGAACGAGGGCTGGCGCTTCGCCAAGAGCCCGAATGCCTGAAGGAAACTACTTAGCTCCATTTCAATCACGTACTATGGAGCTGCCGCTCTGAAAGGGGAGCGGGGGGAGGGAAGGAAAAAAAAAAAAAAAGTCATTGCATACAATTAGTAGGTATGTGAAGGTTGCAACACTTTGCATTTCAACCTTCTGGGAAAGGCTCCTTCGGTCCTTCTGCAAAGCCAGCAGGTATCCGATCCGGTGACCGGGCTGAGCAGCCCCCGCCGCGGAGCGAGCGGAGCGGCGGCCGCGCTCCCCTGAGCCCCGCAGGGCTGTCAGACCCTGCCAGCCCGCTGCCTGGATCACAGTAAGGAGA